>VOMN01007865.1:0-30118 GCA_014899125.1 Orchestia grillus
CTAATATTTAATTTTAACCAACTCATTCAGTTATTGTAACTTACATACGTGAGTGTTACCTCAAGCTTTTTTCGTTATTAATCATTAATGTGCTGTAAATTGAAGGCCTTTATTTCTATATAGGTTGCCCTAGAAGCCTTGAGTAGCTTATACGGGCCCACATATGGTATATATCCTGATTCCGGTTCTCTGTCATTCTTCATTTGATTGTAAACTTGCATCTGATGTAAATTACTTCTGGGAAATAAATGTTTCAAATTTGGATGGTGCGGTTCAACCTTCGAATGTGCTTGTAAATCTTATCCTAATCCGTTTTACTTCGAACGCCATTAATGTAGCCTACTTCTGTTCAGCGCCACTGAATGTGCTTCTCTTCCTTCCTTTTGAGTCTCTCCTGGCAAAAACACAGCCCTAACCACTAGGACTTACCCCATGGTAGCTGTGTTGAGAACGTGCGTAAAAGCTGTCCTGCACTTTGTGCCGAATGCTGATTTTATACGAACTTGTCCTGTACAGCTATATTAAGTTGTGAATTACAGTTCAGATAGTGATTCCACTCGGCTGTTCAAGAATGACTGTATAAAACATGCACAATTTTGGTTTAACNTAGGCCAGTATCTATGTTATGACGCTGGTTAGATAAGTCGATATCTACCTGTGTAAGACACGCAGTACGATGCAGTTAAGTGTTTAGTTCCTGGGCAAAAATATGTTTGGCTGCTGAAGACTAGGTCACTTTGATATAGCTCAAAGCAAATAATTTATCGATATCGAGGCTCGCTAAGATCTCCTTACTTTCAACTGGTCTCACCTTCATAGAAATGTTTTCTCACTGTTCAGAAAAAGAAATTGTATCTCTTGCTTTGTAACGAACAGCAATCGATTATTGTGCAGGTAAAGATCACACAAAACTCATACGCAAACGGGCAGCAAGATATATATGGGAGGGCTTACTTATTGGAGTAAGCAAAACACACACATGGACATTTTTTCTTGGAGGCACTGAATGAACCGCTCGTATTACCAGGAATTGCGTGTTTCCGGTGTTCGTAGCGAACCATGCATTTTTATTTGTCTAAAGTATGTTGTCTAAAAACAAATTATTCCGTTCTCCATGAACTTATATCTTCAAATCGTGCGACCGATTTAAGGTACCTTTTTCTTGGAACTTGATAATCTTAGTTATTAAAATCAATATTTTTCGTCTCTCGTGGGTTTTATTTTGTAGTGCGAAATACCATCAGCCATATGTGGACGTGTCAGTGTTGGAGCAACACCACTACTTTGAGCCATGTGGGGCTTGCAACAGTTCAGTACTTGTTCAATGTACTAAATGTGCCACACTATCTATGCCAACTGAAGCTGAAGTACTTCGAAGATTAAGAAACGACAGATTTTTGAGCAATAGGCCACTGGATCATAGTCCAAGCTAGTAATAGTCAGATACTTGACCTTCATTCCTAATTTATAGACCCATCTAGCTCTATCACAACTCTGCGACATGCGAGACCCTTTTTCTTCAGATATGATTATGCATCTGAGAAATTAATGATGAGCGATGTCACCAAAAATTCTACTCAAACTTTTGGTAGTCTTTCATGGCCAAAAAATAGATGCTTCTCTAATAAACAATTTTAGTGTAACCTTTACTGTTTTTGAATTGCTGAGCAGCCAGGCGTGTCTCTGAACTCGAGCATGGCGGGCCTCAAGGTGGTCTTCTGGACGAGAGGCCACTCCACTTCCCGCGGCTTCAGCGCCACCTGGACTGCTGATGAAGACCAAGGTGCAATGCCGGACTTCCGTGTGCCGCTCTTATTTTGACACACTGTTCGTTCTTCAGCTTGGTGGAGTACGAGGAACGAATCCTTTCTGTTGGAACGAGAAGATACAAAGTTGAATTTTCGAAACCTTTTTAATTCGGTTGGCAGCTTGGGTAGACAATGAAATGAAATGAAAGCTTCTTTCCATAAAATTATGGTAACTAATTGACCAATGCACATAAGAATATCCTCTAAGTTGGGGTTTCGCAGAGGAGATAATTTCCACATTATCTTGTAACACAGAAATCACTAAAGTGATTAAATCCCGATGCATAGGTTCTAAAGTATAACATTTTTAAAATTAAAAATCAAGTCAACTTAATGATTATGATTTAAAGTCCAATTTGACTCCGTAATCTTAATATTTAAGACAATATCAGAAGTGCAATATTTGACAGTAGATAGTATTTAATACTTTGGATGATAGATCTTCGAACAAATATCTTGCATTTTTATGCGTCTCTTATGAACAGATTCCGGAAGCCAAAGCTGTCTATACTGAATTGAGTTCAAATTTGCTTCAATTCAGTCCAAATAAGGAAAAATACGGGCAAATTCTTTATAATTTTTGTTTTATCCCTTCAATTAACCTGTTAACGGGAATTGACATCATGTGATGTCCGCGTGGTTGTTGCATTCACACGGTCGCTAACGATTACACATACCGTGTGAATACACCGCTGGCCACCTGGGCAGTGACCGTTAACAGGTTAAATTCTGTTTCAACACGGCTACGATTTCTCCATACAGGTAAAATTTCATGTTGATAAATATCTCCGATGTGAATGTAAAAATCAAGTTTTACATTTTAAAATTTGTTACCCTGTTTTGTTTTGTTTTAAAAAATTTGATTATCCTATTCATTTTTCTTCTAATCTAAACTAGCGTATTCGAGTAATGAGCACAAATTTCATGAACACTTAAATATTTGTGTACTCATGTGAGCGCCCTTTGGCTACGTTAGGTTACGGTGGATGAACGCGTGTAGCAATATGGCGCACATCGCGGCCAACGTGTTAATTGATCTATTAATCTCTTTAAAAATGAGCTCTTGAGTTAACGCCCATCTTGAAAATATCTTTGAAAATTGTCGCCAAATTCGCTGCCACTGCGCAAAACGGGAAGGGAAAATTTTCAAAGTAAAAGTCAAACGAATGCTCAATAAAATCTGACCAGGTATTTTGCTCATTCAAAGTTTGATTTCGCTTAAGAATACGAATATGTTCTAGAACCGTAAGACCAAGTTGTTCGGAGTTCATAATTAAAAGCCAAATTTCTGAAATAGACTGAATGTACGACATTTCAAGTACGCCCAATCCTCTTTCTGCACAATTTTCCACAAAAAATTGGAATAAAACATGTAACGGAGTGAGCGGCAAAGAATTATAAACTTAGCGTGCCTAACCGTTCTGCTGTGGCATTATACGATAAATGAGAAATTATGGAGTGGTGTGCAACCAAGGCTTCCCCTCAGAATGTGGCGGAGAACTGAGTGGTGACTCGGGCAGCTTGTCGTCACCTGGACTGGCGAGCGGCTACTACAACCACAGCCTCAATTGCGTGTGGACGTACCGTAATCCAAGGAACACATCACTGGTGCTTTCCATCGGCCATCTGCATCTCGAGCGACGGTGTTATGACTTTATCCTGGTGGAAGGAAGTGAGTTGTGTAGCACAGGATGGATCAAGTGTAGAATACTGGTGTCATACTCATGCATAAAAACATAGACACTCATTTTCAATTCCCTCTATTCAGAATATTCAGCGAATTGTTAGACGATGAACTGCTCTTGAATATATGAACTATCCTTAACCCAGTATAACATATTGCTAAGTAAAGAACAATTCTCAGGTTTTAGCACTTACAAAAGCATTTGATACAAACGCAATGAAGCAAGATGTTTGAAAACGCAATATGCCGGAGCAAGATGTTTGAAAACTTTGCCCAATCCTAAGTAGCACTAGCTACTTAACTATAATCGAAGTCACGAGGGACTGCACTCAGTGGAAATCCCTGAAGTAGTCAAATTTCCTGCTTAACAAAGAAACATAATTTTATGCCCGGGCTTCATCACGCTGCATTGCGATAAGTGTGGAGCGCCGTATACCTCTAAAATCGCACTGCTAAAAAAATATTTGAGAGTTGAAAATTTTCTATTCCTAATACCATGGGAAGCTCATGTATGTGCGCTGTGGCGTGTCTGTTTCTGGTTGGCTGCGGTTGACTGAGCCCCTGCTCTAGGGCCCCGAGGAGCCATAGGCTGGTTGGCTGAGGCTCCCACTCTATGGCCTCAGCCTACCGGAGAGCCTTCACTTTTGCTTAGCGCGCCGCACCATAACGACGTCTTCGTGCGCTACTCGCAAGCGTTTTTTTGTCGGCCTCAGTGTTACTTCCCTAGGTTTTCTGTGTACTGATTCCTATTCGAAGTGTTGTGCCAGTACAATACTTCGTCTTTGGTTCAGTGCTTCTGAATATAACTCAGGTACTTAGGCCCCCATAGATTTTAGCGTCCGTGGCATACCTGCACCTTGCGGGATCATGCAAGACTTGAGCCCCTTGCTGTGGCATACGTGTTGTCCTCGTCTCTGCTTTCAGGTTCGACGGGGCTCCTAGCTCGTTGCCAAGTGTATTCTGTAAAGTTGGGGATTACAAACCCGGCGTAGGTACTGTTTTCACCCGGGTAGTTACGCTTTACGTACGGTCGTCTCCTCTCCCTGGGAAAGGTTGAAGATCTTGTTTCGAATAATCTTGTTCGAAAGAGTCTAGGCTTACTTGACTTTGCGAATTTTATTTTCGTAAGCGTCCTTCTTGTCATCATGATACCGGTTGCTTTCGGGGTCCCTACCCCCGAACCTTTTCTAACCTTCTAAATGAGTATAATAAATATTCATATTCGATTTCTTCCTACTCTTGATATTGAATAGAAAACGGTCTCTTCAGTCCAGTTATATATAAATTGAAAAAATATATTGCGACCCTTCAGTCCATGCATGAAAAAATTGACTCTTCAATCCAGCTACGGAAAAAATTGTGACTCTTTTGTCCAAACATGAAAAAATAGTAACTAAG
Source organism: Orchestia grillus (assembly GCA_014899125.1). Classification (NCBI taxonomy): domain Eukaryota; kingdom Metazoa; phylum Arthropoda; class Malacostraca; order Amphipoda; family Talitridae; genus Orchestia; species Orchestia grillus. The sequence continues at coordinate 4,891 of VOMN01007865.1, forward strand.
CTTATGGCTTCATTCTTTTGCAAAAAGAACTTGTGTAACAATGAGCTAGTGGTGAACGTGATGGCCTCACAGCCGAATGGATGAGGGTTCGAGCCTCGGCTTAGGTGGGTGGGGCTTTTCACGTGACCACGGAGTACTTCCCTTGAAAAGGAAGTTTAAACCACACATTCCTCACATCCCCCACCACACCAGTAGTTGTAAGGCATTTAAAACCCAACGGTAAAACGTGTTGGAATAAATAAAGGTTCTTTTTTTTTCATTCAACGGCTTATGCTTAGTGCGTAAATTATATTAAAATGTATGAACACGAGTCATGAATTCGTCAAGCAAAATGTATATCTTGTGGTGGGTATGGAATCCGACGGCCTGTGTCTCATGCCTTCGCCTCTTCAAGTCAGCAGATGAGGGTTCGTCGGTGGATCAATCTCTGAAAATTAAGTTTGTCAGGAGAGCGCAGCAATTGGCAAAAATAAGGATGCACAAAACTTTTTTCCCAGAAGCTTCAAGTTTTCTTTGCCATTGGTTTCTGGTTAATCGTTCACCCGCATCAACGCCCTGAACCTCCCAGGAAGGTCACTCCTTAGAACCCACGATGCCTCGGCTTCCGATTTTTCCTGCACTTTCTCTTGACTCGAACTCATTCTCTTTGGACGTCGATCTCAACTCTGATCCATCCAGGCTGAACTCTCAAAAAACACTTCTTCTGCCGGAACAACTCCAGGACTTGGCACCCATGAGCCTGATGATTTAGGCGCCTCCTGACCATTAGTCCATCAGGGCCCAATTGGACATTCTCACGCCATTAGCCCACTTCTTCGGCAGACGCAAGCTCAAGAAGCATCATTACTCTCTCGGAATGAGAGTAGGGACAACCTTGATGGGGAAGATTCCCAGGATTCACTACATAGTTCCCCATGCCTCGGAATCGCTTCAGATGTCTCCACTTATAAACGCCCCGAAGGAGACGCCAGAGATCGTGATTTTGAGCTTTTCCTAAATCCGATGAAATGTGGGTATTGCATAAGAGCATCCATTTGTATGCTTTGAGCTTCCTTCTACGTATTTTCTCTGAGAAGAGGGCTTTTACATTGGCAACGCCTTCTTTCGTGGGGTACTTTAAAAGCTGCTACTTTATTTTTATGAAGATAGCTGCGAGACCGCCTTTGAGGCTGCACGTTCGTTGCGCTCTCGCAGATTTTAAAGACCTCACTCCAGCTAAGTCTAAACGATCACTTCAGAAGGGCCTATGATTCTTGGCTTTCTCGTTGAAGCCAGAGTTGAATCGGGAATCTAGCCCATTGTCCTAAGAGGAAGACCGATACCGACTCTGACTTCGAGACGGCTATTCACGCGATTGCTTCTCGTAAAACCAACACAACCATCTTCCCTTCGTTCCCCTCCCCCCCTCACACAAAATGCGCCTTACTTTTAGGTAGAGATCTATTCGACTCCAGCCGCCTGACGTTCATCCTGGCTCCGGGTAACTTTGAGGTTTCCCTCACGCCCCGTTCTTCTTAGCTACACCCTTGTAGGATGCCTCTACGGCAGAAAGGTGCTGCCGTACTGTCTCGTAGCTTGGTCAACTTGCTGCAGCTGCTACAACAATTTTTTTCCTCTCTAGAAGGTTTCGGCTCAGTCAATTGTTCGGCAGACACCTTCAGAACCTATGCGCGCCTGCTATCTGACCGAGCCTCCCACGAGGTGAGCCTCCGGGAACCCTTAACTGCGAGAGCCTTATGGGATTGGTACGGCTTTCGTGAACAGCTTAAGACGAAGTCGGCACTTAAGGCCACCACATCCGACCTAAAAAAAGACGTTGGTCCGAGCTCCCCTGGAATCTAATCTTTTGTTTCCCTACACCTTTTTCAAGGAGCTGCAAAGGCTACGCGGAAAGCCCGCTCCCAGATCCCATCTATTAGGGATTCTGTATAGTCTTTCATCAGTCAAGTTTCACCTTTATGCCTCCTCTCCGATGCAATGTTTTACGTTTCAACGGTCACGGACGCCGTTCAGATGCTTGATGAGCTCTCGTAAATGTGTCTCATCAAGGTGAGACCCTACGAGACCTGCGCTAGCTTCTCCTGCCATCAGAGACGAGTTCCCTTGTATGCAAAGGCCCTTACGCCGTTTCTCATCCGGTCCTGGCGTGACACGTGACAGGCACCTCATGGTTGCTCCGCTGGCCCTTCCGGAAGGGACTGACACTCCGGTCGGAGGTCATCTAATGCTGCTGTTCTATTATTTTTGATCCCATCCAGCCCAAATTTCATGGAGATTGCTACCAGAAGAGCAACAACTTTATTTCCACTCCATCCTCTTACCCTCAACACAACAGCTCTGTTCCCTCCTGAGCTCTCAAAAGTTCTGGATAGCCTTTTCGCGAAGACGGCCGTCGAACACGTCTTTTCTCTTCAAGTTAAACTCCTCTCCCTGGTGTTTACCGAGCTCAAGAAGGAAAGCTTCCTGAGATCAGTTATTGAGCTCAAAATCCTCAACACCCATCTGCTGGTTCCCTTGATCTCATTCACGAACTACACGGACCTCCGCCGCATCCTTCCACAAGGAGCTTGTGTGGTCAAACTGGTCTTACAAGACACATACTTTCATATTCCCCTCCAAGAATTAGCCAGCCCGACTGTTCACTGGGCTCCGAGCTAACGGGAGATTCCATCGCTTCAGGGCCCTCCCTTTCGGGCTTCCCCTTGCCGCAGCCATTTTTTCCACTGCTCGCCTCTCGCCTTTCCCCCCCCCTTCCTCCCTGCTTCCGAATTAGAGCAAGTTTGAAGGAATCAAGGTCCTAGCATACTTGGATGACTGGATCATCGCGATTCTTCTTCAGTTCTCTGAAGGTCCCACAATTTGCATCAGGGCACCATTCAACGGAACAGAGTTCCACTCAACCACCTGAAGAGTTGCTAGGCTCGGGTTCCGTTGGGGGTTCAAACCTGCTTCAGGTTCACCTCAGCCCGTAAGTTCGATGCAAGATTCTGCTCCAGAATCATCAACTACCACTGAGCCCACAGTACGAAGCTCAATAGTATCGTACGACTGTTGTGTTTCGCTTAAAAGTTGTCTGTAAAGTACGAGTACCAATTTCGAGAAGTAGTCTTCTTTGCCTGCTTAGAGAAGCGACAAAGGGAAAGACTCATCGCGCCGCTCCTTTTCTGGCAAGCAGCGATAGAATGGTGGTCGAAGTCAATGAGCACTTGGAAACGGGAACCCTATCCAGCCACCAAAGCTCTTCATCTCAATATGGGCAGGCGCCTAGCATGGCCAACCCACAACTCCCTCAACCAGTGCGTTTCCGGGAGTCCGGCCCCAAATAACACAGCTCTCCACATCTCTGCCTAAAGGATCTTTGCCGTTACTGTTCGCTCTGCGTTTCCCTCAGGCTCTTACCATACCGCATTGCACATATTTAATGATCTTGCCAACAGCCAGTGTCTTGGTCAAGGCAATGTTTCACGAAAGGCCTCTAGAACCACTGCTCTTTCTCCTGGCCTCTCCTCGCTTCCAATCAATATCTTTTAACATAACGTTCGTACTGAGAAGTAACATATTTTCATTGGCTCTGGTAGCAGGAAACAGAGTTTCAGGATTAGCTAATTTCGTCCGAAAAACGATTTCATTTAACCAAAATCGAGTAACCATCATGGTTATCCCGGGTTTTATTCGCAAGAATCAGCCTCTGAACCGTGCACCACCGAATGTACCATTCGCCTGCCTGCCGTCAGAAAGCTCCAATATCTGTACAGCCTTAAAGGTCTACCTGGACCGAATTGAGCGTTGTCCCGTCACCAATTACTTCGTTTATACACGATTGGATAATGCATTGCCGTCTTCGAAGATAAGCCTCACCTTGGTAGGGCTAGTCAGAAAAGCAGTCCCCGACTTCTTTCCCAGAGCACATGACATCAGAAAGGTTGCAGTATCGCTGACCCGGATCCGTGGTCTTGATCCGACTATCACCCCCGAGCTTTTCTGGTCGTCCTTCTATATTTTCATCAGAACGTACCTACATGAGACAGCTGAAGCATATTGTGCAGTGCTCAAACACTTCCGGGTCACCGCCGGTATTCATTTCCTAAAGTGAGAAATATCTTAAAAAATATTGCAATGTAGCTCGACGGCTTCATGCAATAAAATAGAAAAATCGTTCTGCCTTACGGCGAAAATATTTTTATGACACAGCCGTCACCTTGTACTATCTCCTTTCCCCACCCATAAGTGATCTTTGCCCCATAGTTAAAATGTATACAGTCTTAAATGGGAGTGAAGGCTTTCAGGCTGGCTGAGACGGAGGAGGCGGGGCTTTAGTCAGCCGCAGCTGACCGGAAACCGAAGCGTTTCCTTAGTCAAGAATCGAAAAATGTTAAGTCATGTTTTTTTTGTCACTTCAGCACGACTCATTTACAGTGCTCGGAGCTTCTGCAGCGTGAAAGCTGCGTCATAAAAATAATGTTTACACCGTAAAGTGGGAAAATAATTCAATGTTTTCAAGTTTTTGTTACTTTTGCGATTTGCAGCGGAATACTAATATCCAACTTGTGGAAGAAAGCCTTAACATATACGAAAGTACACCGATAGGCGTTAAAAAATGCTTGGTTAATCCATGTGTTACGGCCGGTTAGACATCATTCAGTTAACATTGTATATTTATTTCAAATCAAAATGCTGAACGAAGTTCAAAAAGCCAGCCCATGTGTGTTCTTAATTCAGACAAACGTATTAATATTAATTCTAAATTATTCCACTATAACATCTAATTTCTATCTGTAAGCCTAAACCTAAACAATAATAAAAACAAGTACAGATAGGTTGGGAATTCCGGGAATGATGTTGCTGAAATATATAAATTCTTTCCATCGACCTTAGCAAAACTTAAGAAAAATGAAAACGAAAAACTCAAATGCTCTAATACTAGCCCTCTACTACTCAGCTAGGACTTCAAATGAATCAGCGAACTAGTGGGTGTGAAGAATAAATATTCTCTAACCGTTTTTTGTGAATTATCAATTCATTTTATCTAACAACCAAGTGTTGTACATTTATCAACGGAGGACATTCTACAACTCGTTTGAATGTAGTTGTTTGTACGTACGTAATATCTTTTACTGCCTCTCTAAACATTTCCTATTTTTGTATTTCATTTCCGTTGCTTTTTCACCTAACTCTTTTCACTTCCTAGCCTAGTATTACCGGAGTTTTGTGATGCCCTTTTGTTTTTCATCAATTTTTTTGGAGGGAGAATCCAGTTGTATGTAATATAACTTTTATTTACTTGTCGGTCCCGCCTTGGCTGAAAAATAATCGGTTCTATGTCTGCTCACTTGACTACTTCAGGAGGTGACAGAGATTAAGGAAATTGGCTAGTGCCTGACCTACCATATTCATTATTTAAGGAGGGGACACTAAGTGATGATCTCCATCTGAAGATTTTCTCTGTAGAAAGACGATGTCAGCGACTTCACGTTGCATATATCTGTATCTATCTATCTATCTGTCCATCTATCTATCAATCTATCTATCTATCTAGTATAATACTAAAACTCTGGTCGTCTTGCTTGCTTGCTTGAAACCGTGCACACGTTTATCTGTCAGATCTGAGATATTCGATATTTAAACTCCTAGTTTAATCCTGTATTGTGCATACCGACTTAACTGCATAGGTTATATTTCTGGATACGGTTTGATTTTGATAAATTTTATTTGACCCAACGAGTCACGTGTCGTCTAGTAATGTATAAAATTGACTTCGTGCTGCCGAAGGCTTTAATGAACTTGTCATTTTGAGTAAATATGACAGACTTGTATCTTCAAAAATATTGCCACACGATTTTTTGATTGGAAAGACCTTACCAAAGCAAGGAGGAAGTAGCGCTATAGTCTGCCTGGTTTGAAACAGCGAAGTATATTCAAGAGAGGAATAATGGAACCCATTGTGTGTGATCGACATCATTTATGAGGCTTATCACTAAACTGGTGAGTCGTTTTCAAGCGGTACGAATTTCATGGTTTAAATAACAGATTAGCTGAATGAGAGGATTATCTATTAAGCACTGTAATAATACGGCAGTATAAATAATTCAAATAAAGTGAACTATGTAGACACAACTTATGATGGCTTGTTCGCATTTGTAAAAAGTTCATCAAGTATGAATTGAGAGAACGTATTATCTGTGCTATTATCTTCAACAATATAATTAAGCATGAGATAAATGGTCGGCGGGATAGATCCGTAGAGTAAACAATTTTAGTTTAGAATTTGGGCGCTTTTTAGATAGCTTTCGTCTCTATTCCTCTGTTGATATTCCGCTTTTGAGAAAATGCTTCCCTTGCAGCTATTACGACGTCTGGCAGTTATGGGTTTACTTATAATGATCCTATCTAACTTATTCAATGTGAATGTGAACTGGCGCATCAGTTCCCAAAAAAGTAAAGAGCTGCTCATGTCACTGCGCTCTCATGTGTTGTTGCAGTCGCGCAGGGGGAGCCGCAGCTCGTCCAGAAGATCTGCAATGAGCACGCTGATTCTATCCTCGTTCTGCCCTACCCCACCGTGCGAATATCCTTCATTGTAAGTACACCTACCGTGACATTTGTTCAGAGATTTCATTCTTGCATTACACCTTTAAATTTTTTCATATTTGATTTCCCTTCAATAAATTTCCTACAGCCCGAGGTAGACTCGTAATTATTCGGCTTGAAATAAATATTTCTTTATCTGTGTATTTCAATGCTCTACCTCTGACGGAGAATGAAAGGCTTTTGAAAATTTTTTTGTTGGATTTTCGTATTTAGTTTTAATTACCGTGCGAATTTGAAGTACAGGGATAGATCAAAATTTCTAGAAGTTTCTGAGCACTTTTTTCGATCGTCGCTTGTGCCAAATTTTCGTATAGGGTTCGATTTGCTGATCCTAGCAAAATGTGTAATGACTCGAGAGTCTGGAAAACTATATTCTTCAATGTTGTTTTTTGAAATTTATGCAGCCCCGGTGTTTTTCCTTTTTTCTGTTGTTGGTAATGATGACATGGATGTTCATTTGCATGATCTCTGCGTAGCTCTAAACTCAAGTTTCTTAAGAATATTGATGCAACGAACACATTCTTGCACTAACGTAGGTAGGTTTTGGCAAGTTTTAAAACCGTTCTTGCAGCCTGAATGCCTTCTGGCTAAATTTTTTTTGCGAATTTGGTCTTTCCTCGCAGTGATTCAATGCACATTTGTTGGTGTGTTCATTCCGCAGCTCCAAGAGGGGCTATCCGAAGAGCGTGTTGACAGTGGCCAATATGTCTTTGTGTCAGTATTTTAATTATGTGGCTAATACTCATGACATTTTTTCTTCACTTTCGCCGAAGTTGGAGCGCATTCGTGGTTTACATAATATTGATTACCTTATATCATCTATGAACTCCCCTCAGGGGACATGGGATAGGCAATTCTCTTAGGTTAGTTAGGTTTGTCAATCGTATACTACGAGAACTAGCATTCTCAGTGCGGCACCATTAGGCTCCCTCAGCTGTAGATAGGCCTTCGGGACTTTTATCTTTCAGACTCACTCTTTTTTTTTCACTTTTTGGATTGTCTTCGCTACCCGCCATCTTTTCCTTGTATTTCCTTCCTTCCTTTTTATTCTTAACTTGCTATTTCTATACTCAGAAGATCTTATGTCAGAACACACCTTCTGCATAGATTCCTCGTTCTCTCTCTATAGTCCATACCAAATGGTTCCTCCTCTTCGTTCTCTTTGGGTCACATTTCATGTATGTTGATGGGGAGTCTTAAACCAACTAATAATCGAAACCAACTAATAGTCTGTATGCATTTACGCTAGCGCTAAATTGAACCTTCATGAAACTCTGTTGTGTTTTCACCTCGTGAATGACATCCGCTCAGACGGACTACTCGGTCAACTTCACTGGCTGGAACATGACGTACTCGCAAGCTGCATGTGGAGGATACTTTAGAGGTCCCAACAGCATTCTCACTTCGCCCGGCTACCCCTCTGCATACCCAAACAACGCGCACTGTGCTTGGCTGCTCCAGTACCAAGATGGCAGTCAGATTGATGTAAGGGACTGAATAACTGTATTTCTCAATTACCTGTATTCTTACTCTTCTTCTCAAGGAACTGCATAGCTGTATTCTTCAATTAACTGTGCTATCATGGTATACTTTAGGAAACTGTATTTTTCAAGACGGCTGTAAGATTGATGTGAAGAGCTGAATAATTATTATTCAATTAACTATATTTTTTTATATTTTACAGGAAACTGTGCAACTGTATTCCTTAAGACGGCAGTTAGATTTATATAAGGCACTGAATATAAATTAAATTCAACTGTTACCATAAAAGCATATATTTGACACTTTGACCAGGCTGGTTTCGTAAAATAACATCAACGAATGTCATCTGAAAATATAAAATATGCAATGTAAATTACATGGCAAATTGCAGGGGAAGAAATACACATTTCTAAGTAAGAAAGCAGAGACTGGCAATATAAAAAAGTTTCTACATTGTCAACCTGCGAGTAACAAAAAATCTGTGCATATTGATCAGACGATTCTAGCAGGATGCAAGGGGACTGAGGTAAACTTTTAAATTTCACGTCATTGTTTTTCTGTATACACAAGGATTCCAGAATTCTAAGATTTACTGCGTTGCTTGTTGAATTTGGATTTGAAAAGTTCGCGAGTCTCAAAGAATTTTTAAATCTTTTGTAGTTAGTTCGAGTGTTGGAATGAGATGGCTTTTGTAACTGTCTAGATGTGTTACTGATGCCTGAGTGTTCTGAGAATCGGATCCTTACTTGTCGAGAATTGCTCCCTCCTCGTCTACGGAGTGGGCTACAAAAAAGTTTTCTTTTTTTGAAATACTTATAACTCTGTAACTAACAACTGTAGAAACTTTTTTATGGTATCATTTTTACCTCCATTCAATGTTCTTTCATATAATTGAATCATTTTACATTGATATGAATAGTTCACGAAAAGATGAACGATAAGTGAGAGTCGTTGTTTTGCCGTTGAACGAGGTCATTTCTTAAGACACAGTGTAGGTTTTTAATTAATAAAAGTAGTAAATGTGTAGTATGAAAAAGAAAAATGAAGATAATAAACTTTTTAAATCAAAATCTTTACCTACTACTTGAACACAAGGGCATACTGTTTCCATTATAACCAATGACCACCGTTGTTTCCAAGGTACTTTAGGTATCTGACACTCATTTCTAACATTGATTTTCTAATAATTTCTCGATGGTTTCTAAGTTCATTGATATTTTGAATAATGCAATGACAATTCTTCAAGGTTGTGTGGAGGCGCTTATAAATACTATTTTTGAGATCGCCCCACCCAAAAAAAAAAATCGCACGGAGTTAGATCGGGCCTGCGTGATGGCCATTCTACAGCATGCCCAACTGCACTGACACGAGTCTCAAAAACTTCTGTAAGAATGTTTTTCACACGAATATTTCTGTGACGTGGAGCTCCGTCTTGCATCCACCCCAGACTATCGAAATTTTGCCCGCAACCAGCCTTCATCTGTGGAATTATTTCTCCATTGAGCATGTCTAGGTATTGATCGCCATTCAGTTTCCCTTCATAGAAAATTGGCCCGATAATGGAGTCAGACCCAGCAAGTCCAATCCATACTGAAATTTTCTCTCGAGACAATTTTTTTCGGAAAATTCCTTGGTGGCAGTTTCAGAGGGGAATATTTTCTTATTTTGACGATTAATAGCACCATTAATATGGAAAGCTGCCTCGTCCGACATAACGAGGGTTTCAACAAATCTTTCATGTCTTTCCAAGAACCATATACAAAACCTTGCTCTTCTTTCGAGATCAGCTTTAGCAATTTCTGGGGAATCTTTGGCTTGTAAGCAAGTAATCTAAACCTCTCTTGATAATTCTACGAACCGTTGACCTAGATACATTTGTTCCCTGCCATTGAGTTGTAAAATGTTCATTCGCTTCAATTTGGCCACGCACTATTTCGATGTTTTCTGGTGTTTTTCTTACGAAACGTTTTCCAGAATCTCTCTTATTCCTATTGGGTACTAGACAACCCGTGACCCGTTGGGTCAAATAAAGTTAATCGAAATCAAACCGTATCCAGAAATATATCCTATGCAGTCGGTTTCTATAATACAGGAAACCGACGGTTTCCATAATACGGTTTCCATAATACAGGATTAAACGAAGAGAATTAATTTTGAGTATCTCAGTGCCGACAGACAAATGTGCGCACTCTTTCAAGCAAGCAAACAAGCAAGACGACCAGAGTTTTAGTACTATACTTGGTAGATAGATTGATAGATTGTTTCATGTATCGAGAATTTTGCAACAGTTTTTTTTACAGTAGGTTTGGTTACGATTCTTGACATTCGACTCATGTGACATTCTTGATATCGCTAAAAGTTGTGACTCTCATGAAAATGATTTGAAATAGTTGAACGACTCTTGTAACATTCTTGATATCGTTGAAAGTTGTGTCTATGAATATACGCTCTTCTTTTCTAAACTGCTCTGTAAAAGGTTGATGGTGAAGAATTCAATTTCTGCACTTCTTAAGTGTAGTTGAAATAAAAACGTTCAGAAATAAGAATGACGTAGTCATGATACAGTAGTATTACGAGTCTAAAAAATTGCACTTGTCTTATTTAGTACATTTAAAAATCCCCTTGCACAATGGTGAAAAAACGACTCTCACTAGTCGTTCATCTCTTCGTGAGCTATTCCTATACATAAATATAGAATGGTTGAACTTAATGAAAGTGAATTGAACGGCGGTGAAAATGAAACCATGGAAAAATTTTACCACAATAATTTTTTGGGGTGATATATATTATGCATTTTATGTATTCAGACAACATTCACTGACGTTATTTTACGATACCAGACTGGTCTGAGGGTTATATACTCGTATATGTTTTTTACAGCCACGTTTTGCTTTTTTTTATAGTCAGAGTTAGATTCCCGACTCATAAACCAATTTCTTCTAGGAGGTGAATCATTGTATTCGTCAATTAACTGTATTTTTACTGAATTTTTCAAAAAATTGTAGTACTATAATCTTCAAGACGGCAGTCAGATTGATGTAAGGGATTGAATAACTCCATTCTTCAATTTTACCTTATGATATTTGATGAACGTCAATGTTTTATTTTATTTTTTGATGTTGCTGGCGTCAGAGGGCAAGGGTCATCTTCCATGTCCCTTCCTTCTCTAAAAAACTGAATTTACTTTACTAGCAAGACGCCAAAACTGGTTTGGTATAGCCAGCTGTGTCTAAATCTGAAGCTTTTTAGATATTTCTTCACTTAATTGCTGATCGAGGCTAGCAAAGCAAGGTAGCAAAGTCTACTGTTTACCGCAAGAAAAGTTGGGAATTGAGATATTTTTTTATTTAGATACTTGCACTTTTTTTTGTTTTATAGGAAGCCCTGAAATTTGATTAAGTAGTAGCAGTTAGTCAGCATAGCTAGTCAGTAATTTTCTATAATATTGTTGGTGACTTGAGTTGAACAAATAATTGAAGCTTATAACTGAATAATTGAATTAAAAAACTATTAATTTGAAGAAAAGCTTTATGTCTAAAGAAACTCGCCCTTCAACGGGCTTGGACGATTAAGGACTCGTTTGCCCAAAATCTACACGCGAAGCATTCATTCAGTGGGCTGAGGTGGGGCAGGCAGCCACGAAAATGACTTGCGCAACTATTTTAGTCATGTACATTGAAAAAGTTTTGTATTTGAGAAACAGGACTCAAAAATGATGAGAACATTTGCATAAAAACCTAATTATTTTTTATTAAGTGAACCACCCTAGCTGTACGCAGTGGGCAACTGTTCATGAATCTCTTCCCTCAACTCTTGATCATTGTAGACATAGTTCGCTCGCACACAACACGTGTTTGGAAGTCATCCATTCATGCATACTTTAAAAGTCACTCGCAGCTAGCAAGAAAAATCTAGGATTTAATTCAATTTAGCGGGTGCGAACAAGTGTAGTGCGAATAATACAGTGGAGGAATATCACGTTTTTAAATTGTTTTGGACATCGGAAAGGAGAAAATTGTGGAAAATCTGATGAGATTGGTATGTCGTGACACAAAGATATTGTGTTCAGACTTTTAATTCTAGTTTGAAAGAAGTGAAAAGACAGGTCAAATCTTTTCTCGGGCTGGAGGAAAGTTCCAGGCAGATCAGAGCAGCCACATATGAAAATTATCTTAGTACTTATCGTTTATTGTGTATAGTAGTATTGTTCGCGTTCTGCGACGGAAGTGAAAAGCAGTCCGCCGAGAAGGCTCCAATCTTAGTATAACGAAGTTGGGTCTCTGTGGTGCTCCATGTTCGAAGCTTCAAAGCTGGTCTTTGTGTTTTAACGAAAGAATGTCAAAACCGTTCCGTCCGTTAATTGATGAGTTTACGGGATGCATTCATGTCGAGCGTAAAGTAAAGTTTGGAATAAAAACACTACGCTGCTTTATTAAGAGCGTCAGATGTTCACATGAAAACGCTGTGTTAGAGTGAATCATCAATACTGCACTGATGTTTCGCATCTCTGAAGACTGATGGATCAACAAAGAGGTTTAGAAGACGACGTCAGATCTGCAGATTTTCTCGTACAACTAAAAATTGTGAATGATACTAAAACAACACAAATTACGCTTAGTTTGACTATATAGTTACTCTTAGGAGAAGTGCTAATGCTGATTCCATGCACTGCAAGTAGAGTGCCAAGCATTACAAAGAGCTAGCCATGAGAAAGAAGAGTTTACTCATAATGTACAAATTTGAAGAAGTGGCGTCAAACTAAAGCCCGATCAGCATCAGCGTAGAGCGCGTCCGAGGTGATCAGCACTTATGAAATATTGCACAATTACAATGAAAATAAAGTATCTATGCTCACTGGCAGTGCGAGAGGCAAAAGAGAGAGGAGTTAAAAAGTTTATCATAGGTGCAGAGCTAAGCGTAAGCCTCTTGAATACCGTACACAATATTAACAACTCACCCTAAAATCATCCATAATGTCCAATCTAAAATGATTGTTTTAATTCCTCTTCTACCGTTTATAACAGCTTTTTATTTGATAAACAAACCAAAATTCTCTTAAGTTTGAGGAAGGTTTCAAGTTAAGAAGGTAAATGACCCAAGTCTTCGGTAAACAAAAAAAATTTTTTATGGCGAACTGGATACCATATTGGACACAGCTGGAATGAAGTCGACGCCAGGAATGCAGTTTGAGTAAAATGTACAAAAAAATACTCGGTGTCTCTAAAAAAGAGATTAGTGGGTCAGTACTAATGATCATGCAAAGGCACTTGAAAATTTTCGCACCATTTACATAATGGTATAGCTCTATCTGGTCTCCAACACTCCTACAGTTCCAGTTCACGGACTTTAATTTGGAAGACTCAATCCACCACGACTACGTGCGTGTGTTGAACGGACCTCACTCGACGTCACCAGAGCTGGGGCGGTACTCGGGTGGCAGCAACCCCGGCAATGTGGGACCCTCCATGACCAACTCACTCATGGTCTACTTCATGACAGACGCCTCGACCACGGCCCGCGGCTTCAGGGCCGTTGCAAACCAGCACGACGCTGGTGTGTTGCGAGGGTCTGGCCCTCCACTCGTCGCAAAATTTTCAAGCAGGGCTTGTCAATGCCGTTATACCTTAGACATTTTTGCAACGTAGTGTATCACTTCTAAATGTCTGTTGCTTTATATCGTATAAGGTTGTGATATTGCAGGAGTTATTGCAGGCGTGACACGCGAGTCGTAGTTTAGCCACAACTGCGGGGCCGTAGTAAATTTAGGTCCCGACTGCTGGCGGAACTCATTTCAAGGCGTGGCTTCAGAGGATGAGCAGCTCGCGTGAGCGGAAGTTCAAGACTTGCAAAAGCTATTAATACCAAAGATGACGAAATTGTATTTGGTCAGCGTTAGTGAATGCACATGAGCTTTTTGCTGAATCAGAAGGAAACTCTTATTTTGTTGTCTAATTTCACGCTACAAGCTCAAAAATAGATGTAAGAGTAGCATTCTTAACGTTTCTCCTTCTCTGTATCGCCTCTACAATTTCCGTTCGAAATGAAAACAGGTTAAATTAACTTAAATTTAACCTGTCGAAGTTGGGACGCGACTGAGGGCTGTAAGCGTGTTGGACCAAGCTGAACAATTAGCCAATAAGGACCAGTGGTAGTACTACGTATATGGGTCCGTTTCATAAGGCGGCTGCTACTTTTTGTACGAAGTTAAACGCAGTGTTATTGCAAAAATATTTCGGCGGATTGTGTGGTTCATAATAAAAAATTATTCCTGACGAAAAATTCCAATTCTTCGCATAATTTGTAGGCTTCTATCTCGGTGACATTTCGGTTTTACGATGTATGATTGCCTCTGACAGTTCCCGACGGTGATATACAAGTAATTCATCCTCGTTTTAAATCATACTGGTTTAATTCACATTTAATTCTCTGTCGAAATATTTAGTTACAAGTATTCAAAAGACATTCTCTTAAGTCAAGAACCCAAATTTCGAATGCGTACAGCCAAAACTTTCAAAGTCTCATCAAACAATGTAGAAAACGAGTGCACCATGTAACGAAGGCTACCTCTATACACCTCGCCTGAACACAGGATGCGGTGGCGTGCTACAAGGCCGCAACGGCAACTTCTCGAGCCCTGGCTTCCCGGCCACAGACTACCCTAGCAACATCGAGTGTGTCTGGACAATCGTCACCTCACCCGGCCACCACATCCAGCTCTCTTTTCTGGAACAGTTCGACCTTGAGACTTCACCCAACTGCGAAAATGACTTTGTCGAGGTAAAATTGACCTATCGCAAATGAGTGGTGGTAATTGATTGTGAAATTCAAGGTATTATAGAAAATATTTGTCGGGGGGATTAACAACTACCCTGCGTATGAATGCTTATAGTTAGGTTGTTCCATAAAGGGGCACCGCATTCTGAATTCCTCAATACTTTAGTTTTTCGAAGTTAAATATAATTTCATCATGACTTCTCTCTCTCTCCAATCTGATTAATTGTTCTCTGCTATTTGAATATTGAAATATGATGTTTTTCTGTAAACGCAAGTAAAATAACGAATATTGGCTCACTGGCGAATAATTTGGCAACTGTGAAATTGTTTCATGGGTTTACCCGTGGCCCAATACGAGGAAGCGGTTTAATAATCACTTCAGTTGTCAGAAGCTAAATATAGAGCAGCTGAGTCACACGTGATGGCTCACGAGTCGGTGCTTAATTTCGTTTCTGGATGAATAAGTTAATAAACAGAGCTCGAGGAGCGGTCTCTTGTTAAATCTCGATGATTGTAAGAGGAAGCAACCGGGTTGTGCCAGGCGGAAAAACTAATTCTAAATTTTGAAGGCAATTCATTCTTTTAGGTTTAGTTACTGATCAAACTTATACCAAGCAAGTATTCTAGCTATGCCATGTTGATCAAAAACATGAACATTGTATATCCTTTCTACTCATGAATGATCTCATAACTCTAACGTGATGCGGAGTTTTTTAGCAATAAAGTCCTTTGTGCATACATAAATTAGTAGCTTTGGCCGTTATGACACTACTGAAGTTTATCTGGAAGTGAAGTTAGGACGCTACGAAATCGGAAATTATAACGAAATCAGTTCATCAGCTCTATTACATCACATTAGTTTCGGCTCCACTTCGAATCATTGAGCAACTGCAATATCCGTGCCAACTCAGGGTCGCCTGCAGCTCCCAGTTCATGTCAGAAGGGAGACCGGGGCTTGATTTTGCTAAAATTGTCATAAGTTTTGCTGACAGGGTGGAAATCTGATCAAAAATATATATATTTTCACAGTGAACGTTCTAGAACGTTAAGTTACCTTTTCAGTGCTGCACTTCTAGAATATACAATGTTTGTGAATGCTTTGGAAATTTGTAAAGGGAAATCAAAGAGTTAATCTTTCAAGAACGTAAATTGTACTGTTTTCCAAAAAATGTAGTCATTCGTGTACTATGTATTTTTAATAAAATCTGATGGCTACATACTAATTAAGTGGAGCCTTAATGGTGAACTGATATCTTGTAATTATTTTTATAACTCATTGAGAATGATTCAATTGAGGTAAATGAGGATGAAAACAATTGGCGTTAAAATTTGAATCAGGATGAGCACGAGTCAGAATTGTTTTACCATGCTCTGTTACGGCACAGTCTGTTCACGAGTCCGAATCCGCCTAGCGCCAGGTTTCGCACTGCACTCAAGTGATGATACAGTGCGTTCCAGCTGATGCTGGGGTAAAGCCTGCAACAGACTAGCGTCCTGTCCAGGGAGGGGTGTAATCACCTGTCCCGCTTAATTCTATAGAGACCAGGAATAAGCCCCGGCCCCGATGACCTTCATGGCTAAGCAAAAGGGAAACTTTACCTTACTCTTCCTATCACGGCTCAGGTGATGGAATGGCAGGCGACGACGTCGGAGATGGGTGACGATCCTCCTGCTGTACGCTGGATCTCATCATCAAAAGAGTGCGGCAAGCAGCTTCCCTCTCCGGTGTCCTCGATGAGAGAAAAGATGAAGCTTCGCTTCAGAGCAAATTCTGCAGTTCAGGGGAAGGGCTTCAAGGTAACTGAAATATCATGTTTTGGAGCTGCGCATCGACTGGTCTGAACGGAAAAACCCCTGACGTACTTATTTTTACGTGCACTATGGATAAATATACTGACACTGGTAGGATAAAATGCTTATTCTGGGACTTATCTTACTTTAAGTGTTAGGTGAGTACTAATGAATGTGATTTAACGGGTATACAGTGAAAATTGAAAGTGGAAGAACTGATTTTACAATCTGTGATTAACGCCTACGACAGCTGGTTTAGGGAGAGGGAAAAGGTATCAAGTTTTGAGTGGAAGGATTTGTTGAAGGAATCAATCACGTGAGGCAGAAACGTAGAAAATTTTAGTATGTAATTGAACTGAATTTATTACTAGAAGACGAGCAGCATTGGTGTTGGTTCAGTCTTGCGTTACTGCTTGAGTATTGCATTGATATATAATTTAATATGGAGACGTACTTCGTTGCAATGCTAGAGAAGTATTTTGACGACAGAATGCACGCGACCCACGCTTCAGGCTATTCGGCTTCTTAAGCCCGGCCCCCGCTGCATGAAACAAACCTTGGTGCCATTTGGGCATGAACCAAAATAAGTCTCCGTTACCAGACTCATAGTCAACGCGAATGTAGCCCTGTCTGAAAATAAATCTTCCGACCGTAAGGCTGGATTTGGCAAGTAAATCTTCTGACCATATGGTTAGATTTTGTAAGGAAAATTTCGGATCATACAGACGGATTTGTACGAAAATCGTCAGACCATATACGGTCTTGTTCGAGTCCCTTGGAAGCAAAGCGTAAGTATTAACCCTGCAGCTAATACATCATGCGCCTCACGTACTTGGCGTCACATTTATACATTAAAAATATTTTTACTCTCATAATTGTTGTAATGACAGAATTTCATCATATCTTGCTGCTTTTCTCGATGCTTTAAAATTTGTTGACTATGATTTTTGAATTGTCAAATAAGTATAGTAACTTTTTTTCCTAGAAGTGGGCCATTAAGGCGGAGGTGAAGCGGATGTATCACACATCTTGGCTCTACTCCTACCCGAATGTTATTGTAAATTCCCTGTACATTACTTCAGGCAAGATGGGAGTCAATATGCGGTGGAGTGTTCAACGCGTCTTCTGGTGTGATTGTGTCCCCGAACTATCCAGGCCCGTACCCGCGCCAAGCCAACTGCACATACATCATCAACGCGCCTCCTGAGTCGTTTGTGATCATCAATTTCGAGGCTTTCGACCTCGAAGGATGTACGTATAGTTTTAAACTAATACAGACACGCGTTTGAAAATTTTGGTAGGTTCATCATGACTCGAATATGAGAATATTTTTCGACCGGAAGGAGCTTCATTCCATATGATTTGTTTTCCTTTTTGATATGGTGTAAGAGCTTTACAGCCTGCCAGACATCAGGATGAGGCCAACTCGGTTAAAGCAAGTGATGGTGTATAGTTCCCGTATTCCGATCATCACGGTTCATAGAGGCTCTACGTATGATATGAGTCGATTTGGCGACGTGGTGACTGGAATAAAGCATTGGTATTCGATGTAGGGTTGTTCCTATTAATAGCTAACGTTCCATTACAATGAGCACCTGCGTAAACCATGAAAAACAGTAAAATCATGGACGGATCATGAATGGAAATTTTCTAAACGAATTTTACTATCGCAGTTCGTGAAATTGAATCGCTTAAGAGGCACTCGTCCTTGCCCCTGAAGAATATAATTGCTGAGAGACTGCTTTTTGTGTTACTCGTTACGATGTCGTAGGTTCTGAGAACGTTATGCGAGCTTCACTGTTTCTCTTCTGTTTGAGCTGAGGAAAAATTCATTTCTCTACGCACTCGTAATATTTTTGTGCGTCAGAATATTTTTCTGGACGCGCTTGTAATATTTGCGCGCGTCAGAATATTTTCTGTCAATCACAAGGCATCTCGTGCGTCCCGCAGGACGCACTCGTACGACTAAAATTCACAAGCCAGCTGGACTAAACTTCTGTTTCTACAACGTTTATAGATAATGGACACACGAACGAAAATTTACGTTGATTGAGAAAAGTTTCATCCTAGTCCTGTTTTATCCTAGTCCTGTTTTATCCTAGTCCTGTTTTATCCCAGTCCTGTTTTATCCCAGTCCTGTTTTATCCTAGTCCTATTTTATCCTAGTCCTGTTTCATCCTAGTCCTGTTTTATCCTCGTCCTATTTTATCCTAGTCCTGTTTTATCCTAGTCATATTTTATCCTAGTCCTATTTTATACTAGTCCTATTTTATCCTAGTCCTGTTTTATCCTAGGTCTGCTGAATCTTAGGTCTGCTTTGTCTTAGTCCTGTTTCAGCCTAGTCCTGTTTTATCCTAGTCCAGTTTTATCCTAGTCCTGTTTTAACCTAGTTCAGTTTTATCCTAGTTCTGTTTTATTCTAGTTTTGTTTTATTCTAGTTCTGTGGTATCTTGGTTCTGTTGTATCCTAGTTCTGTTTTATTCTAGTTCTGTTTTATTCTAGTTCTGTGGTATCGTGGTTCTGTTGTATCCTAGTTCTGTTGTATCCTAGTTCTGTTGTATCCTAGTTCTGATGTATCCTAGTTCTGTTGTATCCTAGTTCTGATGTATCCTAGGTCTGTTGTATCCTATGTAGGTCTGTTTTATCTTAGTTCTATTGTATCCTAGGTCTGTAGTATCCTAGTTCTGTTGTATTCTAGGTCTGTTGTATTCTAGGTCTGTTGTATCCTAGTTCTGTTGTATTCTAGGTCTGTTGTATTCCAGGTCTGTTGTATCCTAGTTCTGTTACATCCTAGTTCTGTTGTATCCTAGGTCTAAGTATCCTAGGTTTGCTGTATCCTAGGTCTGTGTATCCTAGGTTTGCTGTATCCTAGGTCTGCTGTATCCTAGGTTTGCCGTATCCTAGGTCTGCTGTATCCTAGGTTTGCCGTATCCTAGTTCAATAGTAATGACCATGGGGAATTGAACTTTGTTTTACCTAAGTTCAATTTACTCCATTCATTCACTTGATTGTTTAGTTAGGTTAACGTGTTCTAATTCACATAGCTGTTTATTTTAGCTAATGATGGGATGTATCCCAAAAGGTGCCTATGAATACTTGAAGTTTAATCCTTTACTGCACAAGTTTCACAAATAAAAAGACTTCACCTGACCCAATTAAGCTCATCAAACGACTCATCTGGGATCGTTTACTCACAGATTTCCCTGGCGGTCGCTGCCACTACGACTGGGTACAGGTGACCCACTTCACGGCCCCTGGCGCCCCTGTGCAGTCAGAGAAGTTGTGCGGGAGGAGCGTGCCGCCGAGCCTCAGCACGAGGGGCCGAGCTGTGCTAAATTTCATCTCTGACAGGAGCATGCAGCGGTCTGGATTCCTGGCAAACTACACTGTGAAATGTGAGTGAAGTCTTTCTTATATCTGCAAGGCTAAACCTGGTCGATGAGCCTGTTACTTCTGTGGTCTTCAGAGTAAGAAGCGTGTGGCTAGACAGTTTTGTAATGTGCCGTATGATTGAGCGTGAGCTTCACTGTTTTCAGTTTCAGGTTGTGTCATCTTACAGATTAATATGCGTACTGGTACTTGTATGTACTAGAGGCAGTAATATTAGAAAAACTACGGTTTCTGTTTTCCTAGCTTAGAAATATTTTTGATTGCCTAAATTTATTATGAAGAATGTCAAGAAATACTTAGATTTCTTTCTTACACCAGCTTGCAAACGCTTGTCTGATTTATTCAACTCTGTAACGAGTGCCTTTGAGCTGAGGTAATCAATATTCCCAACCGAATAATCCGCGTTTGCGACAGGAACAAAGAAACGCTTCAGAATCGTGTCTTACATTTAATATCTTCTTAAGCAAAAAATAAGCTGTTTTGTTCATTTAAATGAGCCAAGTGATACTTGAGACTTACAAGTTAGATATTTAAGTACGTGATTTAAACAAGAGGTTTTTGTTTCCCTCACTTTCAATAGTTGTTAGTTCTCACACCCTGAAAATATAGTTGGAGGTCGCATAAAAGTACTACAAATCCCTAAAAAGTGAAACTACTTACAATTCTGTGTAAATTGTAAGCCCGCACGTGTAATAAACAATTGCTCCATGAGTTGAGCTCGTGTTCAGAAAAGAGCATTACTGGGCGTGGCAAAGCCCTAAGTTGAATTTCAGATTCAAGGAAATGAGGGTACATATTGCTTTGGACTATTGTGTATCAAACTATTATGACAAATGCTAATTTTACGAAATTTTTGAAAGATCATCGCTGTGAGGACAACTAGCGATAAACATTTTACTGTTGTACCTCTTTGTCGCACGTGAGAGCTCTTTTTCTTATCGCCAAGCTTTCTTTCGCACTTGCGAGCTCTCTCTCTCTAATCGTCAAGCTCTCGCTCTAATCATCAAGCTTTCACTCTAATCATCAAGTTCACTCTCTAGTCATCAAACTCTCGCTCTAATCATCAAGCTTTCGCTCTAATCATCAAGCTTTCGTTCTAATCATCAAGTTTTCGCTCTAATCATCAAGTTCACTCTCTAATCATAAAGCTCTTTAATTGCCAAGCTCTCTCTCTAATCATCAAGCTCTCTCTCTAATCGTCAAGCTCTCTCTCTAATCGTCAAGCTCTCTCTCTAATCGTCAAGCTCTCTCTTTAATCATCAAGCTCTTTCCTAATCGTCAAGCTCTCTCTTTATCTCTAATCGTCAAACACCCTTTCTAATCGTCAATCTCTTTCTTCAGTCGTCAATCTCTTTCTCTAATTGCCATGCTCCCTTTCTAAGCGTCAAACTCGCTCCCTAAGCTCTCTCTCTCTCTCTAAGCTGCAAGCTCTCTTTCTCTCTCTCTCTCTCTCTCTCTCTAAGCGTCAAGCTCTCTCTCTAAGCTGCAAGCTCTCTTTCTCTCTCTCTCTCTAAGCGCCAAGCTCTCTCTCTCTAAGCGCCAAGCTCTCTCTCTCTAAGCGCCAATCTCTCTGTATCTCTTTCTAAGCGCCAATCTCTCTGTATCTCTATCTAAGCGCCAATATCTCTCTTTTTCCTTCTCCCTCTTTAAGTGCCAAGCTCTCTCTCCCTCTAGGCGTCAAGCTCTCTCACTTACTCTCTCTCTCTAGGCGCCAAGCTTTTTTTCTCTCTCTCTAACCGCCAAGCTCTCTCTCTCTCTCTCTAAGCGCCAAGCGCTCTCTCNACATGAGAGCTCTCCTTAATTGGCAAACGTTCTGTCGCACATGAGAGCTCTCCCTAGATGTCAAGCGTTTTGTCGCACTTGAGTGCTCTCACTTATTGTCAAACGTTCTGTGGCACATGAGAGCTTTCTATAAATGCCAAATATTTTGTCGCATTTGAGAGCTCTCTCTTATTGCCAACTGTTTTGTCGCACTTGAGAGCTCTCTCTAATTGCCAAGCGTTTTGTCGCACTCGGGAGTTCTCTATATGGGCCAAGCTCTCTATCGCACTAAAGAGCTCTCTAATTGCCAAGCGTTCTGTCGCGTAGGAAAGCGATCATTAAAGGTTTTAATCTTGTTGCAATATACTGTTTACAACTTATTTTGATATTAATTCTTAGAAAGTGCGGAGGTTGTCTGAGAAAATCGATCTTGACCTTGACTTCACCTATTACACTATGTGACATGATTTTGGTTCCTTGCAATTAAGGGTATTTTTTTAACTCTTTAAGCAATAGAAAATATTCATAATTCGTATGAAACTTCGTTTTGTATATTTTTATTTATTAATTGTATTCTGTTGAAGAATTGCCACTTAGGAAGTTCCATCAGCTGGCCACGAATTCATCTAAATTGTTACCATCAATCTTGAGTTCCGTTTTAACATACATGGAGAAAACTAAAACGTCTTTCCATCCCTGCTAAAGACAGAACTGCCAGTCCTGCTCAGCTCGCTGATTCTGACCCTAAAAACGATCTTCAAGAATTAAATCCTCTTCGTGGCCGAGCTCTGTAACGAACCTTATCCTCACGTTAAAGAATACCAACTTGACACCCTAAAACACAGATCGGGTGGATTTACCATTGCATTTTTTTCATTCGTTGAGTTGGAAAGAAATGGGTAATTATGATTTTAACCCACCTGCAAGGAAAAATCGAAATTTTATTACATGGTGTTACTCATCTCCCGGGAACAATAGCATCTTGCATTTGACTTCGTTGGGCATGCCAGGTTAACCTAATTTGATGTTCTCTTAAATATTTTCTCGGCAGCTTGCGGCGGATCAATCACGGAGCCTACGGTTATCTCTTTACCGTCTCCGACGGGTTATTTCCACAACATGAATTGCCGATGGAACATCACTGCCCCTCACGACAAAAAAATCATTTTCAAGTAAGTGCAAGATCATCGAGTGCAATTCCCAGTCAGGTACCTTAATTCTCTTCAAAACACAGAAAAACAGAAGTAAAGTTTTTGTAGGCAATTTCTCACATATTTTACTGGAGATTGGAAGTACAGAGATAGGTTTAATAAGAAATTGCAGAATCCTAATTTCTCGGAGCTTGTACTGTTTTCGGATGAAACAACTTTCACCCGTTCTCGGGGATTCAATTTACATAACGACCACGAATGGCAAATAACGACTCTCATATCGTACGTGTACACGCATACCAACAACGATACAGTGTTAGTGTTTGGGCTAGGATCTTGCATAGTTTCATCATTGGACCTCACACCATGCCATCACCTCTCAACGGGAATAATTACAAAGTTTTCTTAGAAAAAGTACTTCCCGAACTGCTCGAAAATGTTCGAAGAAAAAAGTGGTTCCAGAAAAACGGGATTCCAGCACACTTTCATAATGTAGTCCGAAATTACCTCAGTATTCAATACCCCGATAGATGGATTGGTCGAAATGGTCCTGTTGCTTGGCCCCCGAGATCTCCTGACATGACTCCACTCCACTCGATTTCTTTTTCTTGGGACTCATGAAAAGTCGTGTTTTTCAACGCCTGTGAAATCAAAAGAAGATCTCGTGGCATGAATTGTAGTGGCTTCTGGAGATATTTTTGAGAAGCAAGGCCTTCTCTACAATATCCGGCAGTCGTTTAGTCGAAGATATTACAAGTGCATCGGTGTTGGTGGTGAAAACTTTTAACAATTTCTGCAATGTAAATATATAAACAAATTATTAGTGGTCAATTTTGCTATAGAATTTCCTTGTATCCAGCATTAAAAAGCTAATATCTCATAAACAATTTTTTTCGCTAAATTTCATAGCAGCCAAAGTGTTTAGTTTATCACTTTCTTGTAGGTGTGAAATTTTTTACCTCTTTCTCCCGCACACCCTGTATATTAGATTTAATATTATGAGTGACAATATCAGGAGATAACCAAAGTAATCCCGATTGATAGTTTCACATAATGTGTGTACAAAGCAAACACTTCGTTTGTTCTCTTCATTCCATAGCCATGATGAAGTTAACTCTAGGTAGAAGTATAGAGCTTAGTGACAGATAGCTCTCGTGTAATAGTACGGGTAAATTTTAGTGTCACAATATTTTGTTGTACTCGCTCTCGAGCTGTTAACATTCAAATGAATCTACAATGACCTCAGGAAATCTGAGTAAATATTGATTGTTAGTAACAAAGTGATTATTGGTATGGGTCTTTACTGTACTTTACAATTCCTAAGTTGGCCATTGAAAATAAAGAGTGAAGCGAAATACTTATGGAATTTTTTTTCACCATTGACTGGTGGTTCAAAAAAACACCAAAGGAAGTTGTTTTTTGCATAGTCTGTGTAAAAATTAATGTAACGCTCCTGAGCACTGCGACCTTCATTCGGAAAACATCCTAATGAAATAATTTTTAACCGATGTAACTGGTTACAACAGTTGAATTTGAGCATCAGTGCGCGATTAAATCACAATTACCAGAAATACCCACATGAGTATAGAAGATGAATTTTTCGTGCCTGAAAACACTGAAGGTTTAACATAACTTTTCATTTTTTAGTTTTTTGGGGATGAAAAACGGTAGGCAGAATGATATATGGATAAATTTCTTCGTCATGTGCACATTAGGTGGCTCAGTAGAATCCCACAAAAGTAATTTGTCTGATGGAGCACACTCGGTGAAAATGGTAAATTAGGTTAGTAATTGTATCATTTCTATGCGCTGAGTCACCGAATAAAATCGTTCATTTGTGTCAGTTATATATCATTCTTACAAGCTACCATATTGGGTGCCATCGAAGAAATAAAGTTTTAAAATTCCCTTTCTCTTATTTTTGGCGTCAGTTGCAGTAGTCGTTGGCCTAAATCTTCCTACGTTCATAAAAAAGTCAAGCTATCAGATGTCTCTCAACTCATCTCAGTAATTTTCGATGGGACTTAAATGTGGAGATTATAGGGCGATTCCATGTATTTTAATGATGGTGAAAGAGATTTACGCTTTTTTTTCATTCGGCGGGGTTTTACATGGTTCATAATTGTTGGAATGGAATTTGGCAGCGTACCATTTTCACTGTGCTAGCAATTTCTTTATTAACACCAAAATAAAACAATTACCATCGCGCAATGGAAAAAAGAAAGAAAGAAAAAGAAAAATAGTTTATTTTAAACTTGGTCACATACAAAGTATATACCTTTTGGTTTTTC
>VOMN01007866.1:0-22256 GCA_014899125.1 Orchestia grillus
GCGCGGGGAGCAGCTGTACAGCGCAGAGAGCAGCTGTACAACGCGAAGGGCAGCTGTACAGCGCGGGGAGCAGCTGTACAGCGCGCAGCTGCGGACGCCCGCAAATCGCGTTAGCGGCACCGGCGACTCAAGCAAAATATTGTGACGGTGTGGCCACTTGGAGGGCTGGGAGCTGGGAGCTGCGAGTGAGGGGCTTGGATCGAATGCGCGGCTAGGACTGGTACTGAAATTTGCTCACTTGGGAACAATTGGTTGTCACTAAACATTAGTTAGTTGTCACTAAACATTAGTTAGTTGTCACTAAACATTACCTAGTTGTCACTAAGCATTAGTTAGTTGTCACTAAACATTAGTTAGTCACTAAAGCTAGGAACAACACAAGCAATGTGTCTAAGGACTAGCACTATAGTTGAAGGACTGCAATAGAGAGTACACACCTGTGGAGACCGGAACTACGTGAAGGACTTGGAACTGAGACGGAACCTGAGACGGAACCTGAGACGGAAACTAAGACGGAAACTGAGACGGAACCTGAGACGGAACCTGAGACGGAACCTGAGACAGAACCTGATATATTGGCAGGGAATTGTACTGGGACTTGGAAGCGCGGCACGGGCGCAGCTATGAATAATAATTGGAAATGGATTATGGGCGAAGATACAAATAATGATTTGCGCGACACCTGGCACAGGATGAGAGACTGGATGATAGCCAGTCTTGGATACAGAAGAAATAATATCATGTTTCTCAGCCAGGTGACGATTTTGTAACTAGATATGCGAGCTAAGGTGAGGAGCTGGTAACATGAGCTGGGACTGGGACCCCACTAGCTGGGACAGGAGCTGGTAATATGAACTGGGACTGGGACCCCACTAGCTGGGACAAGACAGCCAACGGCTCATGATCCGAGCAATTCTCAACGAAAGATAGTGAATAATATTCTGGAGAGACTAAATCGAACATCTAACTCTGCCTTAGACATGAGGATAACACACATAGACACCAAGGTCTCTGAGACCGAGTCTCCAACATGGAAGGCTTTGGAAGCTCACACCAAGTCTCTCTCAGGCGACGAGATGGCAACACACCGACAGCCCAGACAGAGTCTCCTTCCTCGGCCGTTGTCGTACCGTGTTTTGGCAGCGCCCGCTGTCCCCCTAACGCGATCAGCATGGAGGAGCTGTGCACTTCTTCTGCTCATCCGATTAATTTTGTCGAACACCGGCAGCATCCACAATGGAACTTAATGCACTCCGACCGTCCGTTTTCCTTCCTTCGGCGAGTTTCTAACGACTGATTTTCCAGTACATACATGTAGTCAGAGGTGGGCAGCGCNTAGTTTGTAACGGCTGATTTTCCAGTACATACATGTAGTTTGTAACGGCGGATTTTCCAGTACATACATGTAGTTTGTAACGGCTGATTTTCCAGTACATGCATATTTCGAATGCAATCGTAATCGCATGGAGCGCCAGACCGGTTCCAGCAAACAACCGCTCTACAGCCGTCCCCTGCATGGAACGATACCAACTACAGTGAACATGAAATTGGGTAGTTTCTATTTTTGTCGTAAGAAGCAAATAGAGCGTGTTATAGAGCGTGTGAATAGAGCGTGTTATGTGACGTAAATCAGAAGCTAGAGCGGTTATTTGCTGGAACCAATCTTACTCTATACGTGGGGGACGACTGTACTGCACACTGCAGACTTTATGTTGTAGACTGTATACTGAACACTGCAGACTTTATGTTGTACACTGTATACTGAACACTGCAGACGCAGCAGCCGTTGGCAGCTCCAGCAACTTCACTCTGATCTTGATGGCGACAACAATATGAATATTTATTATTCATCCCATTCTATTTCTAAACATTCATATGCACCTTGCAAAATGTATCAACACCGGAATGTTACAGTGCCAGTATTGTCACCCCGCAGCTTTCAAGCTATATTTCAAACACCCTGAATTTAAATTTGTTTGTCGAGTAATATCTTTTGTGTATCTGAGGCATAACGAGTGTTTTTAAATACTTTTCATACATTTGTTCTCTCGATGTTGTCTATAGAAGGAGCAGTCTCAAAACAAGTCGGGTGAGGACAGGCACTGGAGATGTACAAGGTAAACTAAAGCCGTATTCTGAAGCCTCACCACCGCTCGCCTGAAAAAATGTGGAAGTCTAACATTGTTCGCACGACTTTGAAAACGAATTCGTATTTTTCCTTTTAGTGAAATTTTCTTTCAATTTTATTGCTAAAATTTTAGCAGAAAATTACGGGGCTAAAAAAGAGTTTATAGATTCTTGAATATTTTTATTAGTAATGTTATTATTGTTGTTTGTTGTAAATTCTTGTCACCAATATTGAAAATATATTAATATTAAATTATTAACCTGAAGAAGAAAACAAGTTCCCTTTCTTCAATAACTTTTTCGAAATAATGATCTCCTATTAAGTCCTGTTTCTTTTAACTTAAGTTAACAAATTACCGAATCTCCATTCATCAAGAAACCTACTTTCGGTCGGATGCAGCAGAAGATAACGTACAAAGCTGATCTGTGTACATTGCCTGCGACAAGAATGCAAGAATTCCTGCCTCTCGAGAAATCCACACCCCGGCACACGCAAGCCAAAACACGACGCAACCGAATAAGAACAGCGCTGTTTCCTCTCGGGGTCACACCAGGTCCAGGCACATGTGTAACGGAGGGTGTGTCCGGACACGAAACTCAAACTGACTGCCCCGCTGGTGGCCATCACCAAATAGAAACAGTTGCTATAACAGCTAAGAAGCGCGTAGACATGATACGAAAGGCGCTCATCCTGCACGACTGCTGCAAAGCTTGGGTTTCTTTTCGCTCTGCAAGAAAAAGCGTTGAAGCGAGCTCGAATCGATGCAACGCCTTGAGTTGTGTGCGCTCGAAAGCGAGTGGATCCAACCCTGCTGGGGAGTTAGGGCAGAATGCACTGCCGCTGGAGCTGGGGGTGGCGAGCGTCCCAAAACACTCGCAGCGTCCCTTCACGCAACACTCCATCGCTGCAGTTTTCGGGGAATTTTTTGTAAAACACTTTCTGAGTAATTTTTGCCTCGTTCTTACTATTTCTGAAGCGGTAAAACTGCCTTGCAAAAATGGACCAAAAGGTCTGAGCTTGAGAGTTTGCTGCACAGCATGAGTAACGCCGGCTCTGCCAAAAACTGAGCTCAAGCACTTCACTTGAAGCATTTCAATCCTGAATTTGCAATTAGAAAATAAACGAGGAGCAACTAAAACGTGCACAACGCAAAACACAGGAAAAACAAAAACGTGCGTATAACTTCGAACTTAAATAATGAAAGTGCTTTTAGTTCTTCTGTGACGACAAAGCATCGTGGACGTTGTAAGTAGATTCAAACAACTCATCGCACACGTAGCTGGGACTCTGTTATTTAACATATCTTCTGACACGCTTTAGCAAAGTCAAGAGAAAACGGGTAAAATCTAAAAATAAAATCTGAATAACATTTGCACATTGCATTTCGCCTTGTTGCTATTCTGACCCAAGTAAAACTGACGCCTCTGGAACGAAGTCAACGCTGGATCCTGTGTTACAGTTGGAGACTTGAACGATTCAATTAGTTCTCTCAGACTACGAATGGAGAACACTAATAAACGAATTCATGGCTCGAACTTATTTCAAAATGAAAACGTAAGATTCCTGCAGTGTGCGGACCTTGATCGACTGAGTCTCCCTTGGATTATCTCATTGTGACGAACAAGTTTTGTGTTTTTATTCACACTGACGGGAAACGTTGTTTGAGAAGAACTTAACTTAAACACATAACTTCAGAGTTAAGAATATTACCAAACTCGACTGCACATTTGATCTCTTCCAATTCAATACAATTTCAATGAAATTAAAACGTACAGTGAAAATTTATTGTTAGTGTACCGCGTAATTTAGGGATCGTCACTTTCAGATCCCATTACCTGCATCCCCATGGGTGTAATTTGACGCTTGTGGTGGAAGAACATAGACTTACCTCGTACGATTTGTGTTGTTAACGGACTTATGTAGTAAATATTGAGGCATGGCCCTTCATAGTCATACCCACATACCTCACTTCATATTCATGCTCATACGCCTCACTACATATTCATGCTCACACGCCTCCCTTCATATTCATGCTCACACGCCTCCGTTCATATTCATATTACACGCCTCACCTCATACTCATACCACCATGCTATACTCATGCCTCGCCCACCCAGCAAAGGTGATAGCAGCTGTGCATCCCGCCGGGAACTCCCGAAGCAGCTGGCCGCATCGCTTCGATTCCTGAGATTCCCACTGAGCTGGAATGCGGTGTTTTTGCACAAATTGAAGACGCATCAGGAATTGGCAGACAAAGTAAGAATGGCATTCGGAATTGAGGGTTCGGGTCACTGCAGGGAACATAGCGACGCATGATGCGCCTCCGTAGTCTCCCATCCACGCCTCTTTCTTGCGACTCGCTGATGCATGACGGCCTATTCACCGTTATTCAGAAATACATTCCGAGATCATCTGAAAAATTCGCAGTTGGTTTGTGCTTTGCAGCTGGAGACAAATTTCGATCGAGTCGAAGTCGACTCTGTCCAACGATTTGGTTACGTACGCGAGAAGATCTTCTCCAAGTTAGCAGGAATTGTGTAAGGAATTTCTTGTACCGCGAATTGTAGGTCGGTCACCTTGTAGCATTGCTGTCGCTCTGTAATGAAATTGAAGTACAAATATTCTGCTACGACAATATTCCTTCGAAATAACACGTTCTTGAACATGCTAGAATGAAAACCATTGCGAAACGTATGCATGTGAAATAATCATTTCATTGTACAAGAAACTGAAAATAAGTATGTTTTACTTCCATGTACTCGAACATGTGGAAATATACATATCAGCTACTCTGAACACAGGTGAGAGTTCTCTTACGTTTTGTAATACTAATCATAGTCTTCATTGATTTCGAATATTGATGTTCATTAGAGCAGCTTTAATATTTTTCATACAATGTACTGAGATCACCTTCTTTTTTGCATAAATTTTTAAAAAATAAAGACAAATTTTACCGCTCCGTCGAAGAGTAATACTGAGCATTCAATCATTTATTGATTTCATTTAATCGAGTTCACATCCCTCTAAACGGAAGCCGCAGGGTTCTGGAAACTTGGCCGGCATTGCTTTTGGTGAACACGCCAAGCTCCCAGCATGCAGCGGCCGTCACGCGGTTGTTCCCTCTCAGCTGAAGCAGTCACCGCAAAATTCTTTGCGCTCGGGCTGTTAAACAAAACTTCACACAACTCGAGTGCAAAATCAAAGTCTTACTGTACTGGCGCTCTCATCCATTGGTAATCATGAGAACGCGGAATCGATTTACGAGCAACTATAACACAATCTGTTTGTTATTTAGTATTCTTCTGTGATAGAATTAGGAAGTCGACAACTGAAACTGATGGGACTAAACTGCAGAGGCAGAGATGGTGCATTTCTCAAATGAACACAGGAGTGACGCACGGGTAGATTATGTGCTGAAATTTTACGTTTGTGTTTCTCATTAGCTAGCACTATAATTTCCCATTTCTCTGTGTCTAAACAAAATGGATGAAATTTTGAAGCTAGAACTTTGCGTTCATGATGAAGTCTGTGAACTTTCAGATTTTCATTTCTTCAATATAATTCCAGAAATGAGTTCAATGCTAGCGTGATACGAAACTAAAGCTTCCGAGCAATGATGGTCATTTTTATGGGTTTGTAGTAAAAAATGTTTGAAGATAACAATTGCCAAGAAAAAAATCATGCTGCGTAGGTAATGTTCTGCACTTATTGTGTGACCTAGTGAAGATCTATCATATGGAGTGCCGCGTACGGGGTCTGATCCTACTTCAGCATGATCTGCATGAGATGAAGCACTATCAAGTACCCCATATTTTAGTTTGAATACATTTCAGTTGAAATTATCAATTCACACGAAACCAAGTGCTCCTTAAGTGAATATTCTGACAACGGGATGCATTAAACCCTTATTTGCCCTGCAGGTATGTTGATCCTTGACCTACATCTCGTTGAATAACTCAGAATGTCACGTGAGTTATGTTGTTTGGCGCCACAAACGCAAGAATCTTATTTTTACTAACAAGACGAGTATCAAATGGCCTCAAATTCGGCGATCAAAACTCAGCGCGACCGTTTGTTCCTGGAGTATTTTTTTGAAAGCTCGTGTCCTTCCAGGCACTGGAGAGATCTCAGTGATGGACTCACGTTGTCCATGGGAAAGTGACGCAAGATTTCAGAGGGAAGAGGAGCTGCACCTTCGCAGAAAGGGTTCCGGTCTAAGTGGAGCTAAGCCTCAGGATTGTGCGGATCCTTTCTGTTTGTTGTCCGAGTGGCGCAAGAAAACACGGACCTCAGCTCGAGCGCCGGAAGGCTCCGGGTCTGATGCTCCGTACTCGGTGTTTGCGATAGAAGTTCACTTAAAACAGGTGATATTCTTTAAAAAATTAATTATTAGACGGTATTCGAAAGAAGAAATTTTCCAGCTCGGTTGTTTGGGCACCAAAACTAAAATTTCATAAAGAGAATTGAATCCAGGAAAGCCCAATTTCATATAATGCAATTAAATGGGCAGTTTATCTACACGTGAATATCGTATATATGTGTACAGTTGTACGCATGACTCGTAATGGAGGTTTACAACACACAGTTCATCAGTCACACACCGGAACCTTGTGAGAAGAGACGCTTGACCAAAACACAACATAGCGGGAGGGTCGGGTCTCATTCAAATGGAAATGACGCCCTGAAGAAGCATGTGGATAAATGCTTGCAATTACCACAGAGGGGTGTTTTTTATTTCTTGCACAGAATGATGTATCAATTACGAACGATGCAAACTATTTCTAAATCCATTCTAAACTATTAAAAAATCTATTGCATTTATACAATAAAACTGAAGTTAAGATAGAAAAGAATTGATTCATTCCTCGGAAAAACCAACGCCATTATTCGAGTTGATGATAGACTAGTAAATCAGATTAATCTTTACCGAAGCTTAGTTCCAAGGGCAATAATACCATGAGAGCATAATAAATTTCATTCCATTTCAGAGACCATCAAATTGAATAAATGCTATGTAAAATTAAATTCACCCCAAAAAATCACTGTGTCACTGCAAGAGGACAGTGAAAGCCCTCGTTTGTTTTCAATGTCAAAATTAATTGCTGAGCAATTTTTCTCCCTCTTTTTATCAGCCCATTGTGTGGACGTTGGAGGTCCATTTCACTAGAAGAGAAACTTCCTGACCTTAATTTGCTGCATCTTTGATGGCATTTGTAGCTCTAAGTGATCATGTTGTTTTCCTGAAAGGCCCTTTGATCGTCGGAGGTGTAGCAGACCAGCTCTAAAACACGGAAGTCGTCGGCCGGTGCCGCGATGCTGACAACAAAAGCCTGGAGCGCAGATGCGGAAAGACGCTCGACTTAACGAGATCAATCCTTCCACTCAGCCCTGGTAATCCCTTAAAAAGCTCATCCTCAGTAGCAAAATGTAGGTTCCAAGATTTATACGTTGAATGAGGAATGACTTCGTTTTGAGAAGTTCACTGAAAAGGCTAAATGGAATTTTTAACTTAAAAAATGCTTTGCCAATGACAAGGGAGTTAATTCGCCAAGTAAAGTTCGATAATATGATTTAGTGAGTTTTGAGTTTTTCAACAAAAAGAAGAAAACTTCTAATTCCTTCTATAATTTCTTGAACAGTATTAGTAGAATTTTGTGTCAAACATCAATAGAGGCATAGAAAAAATACGAGTACACTCAATTTTTACGGGAACCTCTGCGTACCATCGGAGTACATACTAAAAACAGATCAAATAACCTTGAACTTCTCCGGATTTTCACTCGGTATGAATCAAGTCCCGTGACTTTATCTTGTGACCTACTAAAAATCTTCATTTTTAGGCCTGAATGCGAATTGCTAGAAGTAATCAGAAATTAAACCCCGTGAAATTATTTGGGACTTACCCACCGTTAAATTTTTGCACAGAAGATTACTCACTGAACAGACCAAAAATTACTCTTTTGTGTGTCACGAAGATCATGAAAAGGTGTTAGAATTAGAGAGAAAGCTTTAGTGTGCAGGACATAGCAGCGAG
The DNA here is from genome assembly GCA_014899125.1 of Orchestia grillus. Lineage (NCBI taxonomy): Eukaryota > Metazoa > Arthropoda > Malacostraca > Amphipoda > Talitridae > Orchestia > Orchestia grillus. Next base: position 8,163 of record VOMN01007866.1, read on the forward strand.
CTGCGTCTCTACACCACGTAACAACAACACCACGCTATTATCGTCTGTAATGGTGGAAGTCTGTTACTTAAAAAAGGAAAGATCTAAGAATGAAAATCAATTTACTGAGCCATCTCGACCCAGTTGGTTTTTAAACAGGCGTAAAACTAAAATCTGAAGCATTTCATAAATGACGTGATTTTTGAAATTTGATAAAACAAAAATTCCATTGAGGAGGATAGGGCATCCTTTTATTTAATTGCTTTACACGACATCTGACAGCTATCTGTTGCAATGAAGAATATACTTTAGGCGAGAAAATAATTAATATACCTTCAGTTACGCTTGATGCGACGCAACTGCATTTCAATATTTAAGTAGCTGTCGGTCAATAGAAAAGTCGCCCCACCCTACAGACAACGCAGAAAGTGTGTGGATGTAAACGTAAAATAAACCCATTGCATTATTTCATTAAATTAGTTACTGAATTTCATGAATTTCTAATATTTGAGCGTAGGGTAAACATCGATCCTTTTTGCTATTCAAATATCGGCCAACTTCACTTCTATCAATGATTATGATATATGAAATAGACGAGATAGAAAATATAAGAGTCTACGAGCAGATTGTGATATAAAATTGAAAATTTGGTTAATTTTAAGAATAGTGGGATCCCTTCCAACTCAACGCGTTGGAATTAGCAGAGCAGCTTTGCTTCAGGCGGTCTCCTGAACTGCTTCAGCGCATGGCATACGGTTGAGGGGTCGGAGATTTACGGACACAACATTTTAATGCTTCCTCCGGATCTAAGGCTTAATTATTCTAGATTTTTAAGAGGAAGTGAGCAGTTAGAACAATGGACTCCGTTGTGGGGCAGGCAGTTAAACTTTTGTTTTTAAGAGTGATGGGAAATTTCGTCTAGATGCTTTTGCGCCGCTCGTTATTGAAGCGCAGACGCCGGCTCAGCCTGAGAGATTCCTTCCACTGTTAATTAATAAAATTGCTTGTTTCATAATAATGAAAGCTTAAACGTAGCGCCAACGAAAATATTCATCGCTAAGACAGAGTCTGTCTACAAATTTCCAGGAAGTTCCTCATACAATAGATTTTAAAAAGCGTGTATCTTAGAAATAACTAAGCACTGAACTTCTGGGTTAGCATTTAAAAGATCATCACAGCTTTGCAGTTGTTCAACTACACAGAAGTGGTGCGTGCACCCATATTGTGCAAATATATGTACTTCAAATACTATGAAGGAATGTATCTATTGTACATACCTAAGGTGTGCACCTATATATGTACATACATATAAATACTATAGTTTTGCCTCTTATGATTCTCCAGGTATGCTTAGATGTTGATCAAGGCAAATCTCATAAACCTAGATTTTCATTCCAATAAATAACTTCAAAGCACATTCTGAAGCAATTGTTGAATTTCTATTCCTTAAGAAGAGATTTCAAAAGGAACTCGTGGTCTAAATGTGGGTACGGCGAAGAGACGCGTTATTATTTCTTCGAAAATTCACTGGCATCAATCTGAGAGGCTGAGCCCGCATGAATATTTCCCGACATCAATAAAGCCGAAGTCGAACTATGGCCCTAATGCTGTCAGAACGAGCGCTTCTTTAGAGCATCTCAATTCCGGCGGAGAGCTCCGCGGATTTTCTCAGTTAACTTTAATTGGATGATTTGGTGGTATTTGAGGAGCAGGAGCTCTTCGATTGGGAACATGGGGGAAAACGTAGTTTGAGCGTATGTAGGTTTATGCAACGGTCTCAAGAGAAGAATAAATCGCTTCACTTGAGGAAGAAATTGCTGCACTTCAGGAATAAATTTCAACGTCTCTTAGTAAATTCTGTTGAGTTGTTGTTGCATGAGAAAGAAATTCTTATGAGATGATTATAAAAAAGGTCTCTCGCAAACTCGATCATGAAACAGTGACGTGTAGTGCAGCACACGTACGCACACGCTGTCGCAGTCATCATTGTCGTAAGATGCTAAGGTGATAGATGAACACTTTAGCTCAAGCAAAAATGTAGGGTTAGATTCATGGACGGATGCAACTTCATGGACAAAAGGACACGACGACTGAAGAACGACATCTGCGTACGTAAAAAAATGCACACTTTGTTCCAGTGTTGTTTTAATAGGAGATTATAATATTATAGGAGATTATAATAAAAAACTGCCACGAATAACTCAGCATCCGAGCCTCTCTCGCGGTCGCACTCAAAACTTGTGCATTTCAACAAACCTCCACCTCTTAGAACTCAGAAAAATTACGATGCGTATTTGTCACAAAACCAGCATACAGAGCGACGAATGTAAACAAGCTACGGTAATAAGAACCATGAAACATAAAGCAACATGACCTGATAACCTGTCATTCCAGGTGATGGTCAACATAGCTCACGTTATGAACGTGACGTAAACGTTAAATTATTTAGCCCTGGACTAATCATCTGTTGAATTAAGCTGAAATAGCGCTCTACAACAATATAAATAAACTAGATGCATTTATAATCAATAGGATTACATAGTCAAGCACAACCTAACTGGTCACCTGCCGCTGCAGCACTGAGCTTAAGAAGTAAGTTTGACCCACCCAGGGGTGTCGAGATATAGCTGAGTGGTGGAGTAATGATATTTGCACCTGCACGATCCTATAAACCTTTATTTCCCACGCAACGTTGCAGTCGACAGAATATAACTCTTACCGAGTATAACATCCTGGTATTTTTGCTGGTATTTGCTATCTCATCAATAGTTCACTGCTTCAGGCACGATATTTTCATGTTGACAAGTAGATTTCTGGCAGCTTTTTCCTGGAAAAAAGTCATAGATTATTTAAATAAAAGTCGTTGGATGCATTAGACATGATATTGGCAATAGATGAGAATAGATAATGATGATTTCCTTATCCATCAAGATCAAAATATTCACTTCTTCAGGGACTATCGATGCGTTTGATGATCTGTTGAAACTGAAATCTCTCCCGCAGCAGGCGAAGGGAGAGACTTGAAATGTCTCCTACTTGAAATGTCTCCTACTTGAAATGTCTCAGTTGCAGGTGAAAAAGCCAAAGTGAGATAAATTTACAGACCACCTGGTTTGAAAAATGGTGTGAAGACTGGAAAAAATATTTGGCTTAAAATGATATTCGTAGGCTTTTCGAAAAAAAGAGTAGAAGCTTTTTGACACACGAATGGCGGTTTCGTATTCTACGAGCTCTCAACACCATTGAAAAGTACAGAATGCAAGAAAATTCTGGTAAAAATTCTGGCTTCGCTGTTGGGTTTTCAACGCCTTACAATTACTGGCGTGGAGAGAGATGTGAGGAATGTGTGGTTTAAACTTCCTTTTCAAAGAGAAGTACTCCCTGGTTACGTGAAAATGCCTCGACTGAGCCGAGATTTGAACCATGTTCCTCTCGGTTACGAGGCCATCACGCTAGCAGTAAGCCACGGTGCCCACCAAAGACACCAAACAAAGAAAAACTACTCGAAGTGATGACGTTACTTCACGCAGGGCGAGCACAAATTGAAGATCAGCGGCAAAAAAGCTACACCTGACTTGGTAAATTAATCCGGCATCAGTTTGTGACAGCGAGCTGCTGCTGGCAGTCTCGTGTGTGCCCTCAGGCCGCCGCTGACATTCCCCCACACAGGCGGCGCAGCACAGCCAGCCCCTGTCAGCTGTGTGCTACACAAAAAAGGGACTGTGGGGCCAATTTAAGAGCGATGTTACTTTAAATTTAAAGCGAGAGTGATGTTACTTTAAAAGTCAAGGAGAATAATGACTGACCGTGAAAGAAAAAAAATAAAGTTTTCTCCTTGATATTTAGGATTGAAGGATGTCTGAATTTTGTTCTGCATGAGGTTATGGTAAGAAAATGTGGGATTTATTTGAACAATGTTTATAAGGTCTTGTTTTTTTGTGGTACAAAATTACACATTTAAACCTTTTTAATCGTAACTGTACATGTTATACGGTAGGCCATACATAATACATACACTACGATTATACATAGGGTTACTGTACAAGTCACACAACAGGCTTTACAAACTGAAAATACAAGGTGCATCATCGTGTGTCACTCGCTCAAGACGTACGTATGAGACTTTCAATAAATATTCATTACATCGACAAGCTCATTACCCAGAAAATTTCGATCATCAATTCCTGGAAGCACACAAACGCAGTCAGAAGTTACATAACTAGACGGGCGAGACCACTCAAGGATAGGGAATTTATTTTTTCGAGGATGCGGGCAGATTTTTGTGCCATAGCGCACTGGTGTAAACAGCAGATACTGGAACTCATGAGATGGAAGCTTCATATGGTATCTTTTATTCTTAAATAAACACGAAGGTAATCCAATGGATCATCAAAATCAAATGCTTCTTGCTGAAACTCCTCTAATTTTGACTTCAAACTCATCGACTTGAGACTGACTGTTCCTCCGTACGGTCCGAACCCCGTTCACTTCAGATACAATAATTTAGATAAATGGAAGGTCACAAGAGAGATGTCTTCCCTAACTTCCGTTAAAATATGTAGCGGAAACTGACGGGGAATTGTATTTATTATATGATTGTATATATACTATGCGAGAGGTGTTTTTTCGAAATATCCTCGTGTCTGCAGGATGCAGTAAAAGTCTCAGAAAATGTGTTTGTAGAAAATGACGATCGACATTACCGAAAGTGAGCTCCGCGGACAAAAATTTATTCACCTTCTACTAATATGAGGTAGGACCTCCACGAGCTCGAATAATGGTGACAAATCTGCGCGTCATTGAGTCTGCAAGTGTCCCAATACACACCTGGTCGATTTTAAACCACTCTTGCAACAACTGACTTCCTAGTCCGGCCACAGAACGATGTCTAATTTGTCGTTCTAGGTGGTGCAGCAAATTTTCTATTAGGTTGATGTCCGATAACTTAACTGGCCAATCTAAATGCCTGGTATGTCCTGAAGGACTATCATATCAATTAAGGACAATTCTAGCCCGATTCCCTCCGGTAGTTATCAACCTGGAAAATAGGCAAAGCGAAGTACCTTTCTGGTAATGTTTAAAGGATACCCTGACTAAAGAACCAGCTTCTGTGTAATTGAAACAGCCCCAGAACACAACAGACCCTCCTTTTCTTTGTATCGCCCCTTGCACACAGACTCCCTTGAAAGTTTCATGAGGTGTTCGATGAACTCAACGTCGGCATCATTACTATAGAAAGAGAATCGATCGTGATTCATTTAACTATATGACACTTCTCCACTCCTTTGCAGTCCAATTACCTACGATCGGTTCGTTCAGAAGCAGCAGGAGAAGGGCCATCATTGTCTTTTCGCAGTATTTCCATCCTGGTTGCAAAGCGATTCTGGTCAATAATTCGACACTCGGTGGCGGTCCCTAATGGTTAGAATTTTTTTTCAACCACAATTTTGCCTTGAATTGCGGTATATACCGGATTGTTTGCGCTGTTGGTAGAACCGCATAACAATGAGACATGAAACACTAACAAATTCCTCTACTTCCTTTACTGGGTGTCCCTTAGGCCGATCAAATGCAATAACCCCTTTTTTGCCACTCTGAAACGTCTTACTTTCGTGTCATCGTTGTGAATCAACTAAGGAACAAGTCTATAACCTGCCATCTCCTAATAAAGACTAATAATAGTTCACTACTTGCATATAACCTAAACTTCCTTCACCGCCTTGAAATCCTTGATGTTCATAGTAAATAACTAGAGCTTGAAAAACAATAGGTAACTATTTTTTTTGTCCAAGGAGCATATAATATTTAACGGTACCGTGTAGGGACCAAACGTGAGAGTAGTTTTAAACGCTCAAGAAACCATACACAAATATTTAAGGAAATACACAAATTTGTCATTTTAATTTATAATTTTGAAATCAATTCCTCAGACGACCTGAATATTTCAAGATCATTTATACTTGAAAGCTAACTTACATAACGTACTAAAATAAATCGTGAATGATTGTGATATTGTCATTTACCTGTATCCTATCGCTTTCAAATGAAATTTTGTAACATTTTTAGTATTTCACCTTCGCTTTAGAAACATTTCTATTGACTATGGGAAGCAACAATGAAAATACAAAATTTGAGCAAAATCCGGATAGTTTAATTAATCTCAATGCAGTACTTTATAACAAAACTAAAGTCAGCCTTTTCAAAATTACTACATTTAGTACTACTAACCTTTGTGTGTACGTTATTGATTCTCAAAAATTCGCCCTAGTCGAAAATAATTCTAGAATTACAAAATGAGACACCTAGAACTCTCGCAATTGAATTAAGTCATGTCACTACATGTCGACTTCTTAAATGNACCTTCATTTTAAAATTGCTTTGCAAGAAAGATATTCCTAACTTTTCCAAAAAATGATGCATTTTGATCCTGTTACCCAATTCTCCATAAAAAATGCGAAGACGAAGCAGGTTCTACTTTCAAGGCATCTCTCATTCGTAAGAAGCGTATCAGATCGTTGAAGTATTTCTCTATTTCGTTCAATTTTGATGTCCTTTGAGAAGTCAGGTTCTCGACATTTTGCGAGTTCAGTGATCACTAATACACACCGCAAGAATTTCTGGAACCATTTTCCGCATCCATTGCTACGTAAGAGGCGGCAAGCCCAAGTCGTCGAGTGTTCGCCCTGCATTCCCACACTCCCGGCACTCGGGAATATAGGAGCGTAATGTTGAAAATATCATCTCTTCCCACACACACGCACATGCATCACTCTATGAAAGCATCAACACCGCGCATCTGCTCAAAAAAGAAGAGAAGCGAGTCCACATGAACTTCGATTGCGCTAAAGAAGCTGGAATAATTTTTCAGCGCGCAGCTCTAGGAAGCCCCAGCGAGAGAGCGAGAACAATGACGGGATACGGGGACGTCAGCACGAGACGGGACCGTCAATACGCGTCTGGGGACCGCCTCAAGGAGCCGTGCCGTGAACACCGGCGCGCCTCACTGCACACGTGGAACTTTTCCTGCAGCCCGCCTCCTGGGGGCCCACTGGGCTGTGGGAATCTAACCTTGCCGAGTTTAAATAACACAAACGGGGAGATTTGTCATATTTCAAATACGCAGCAGCTCGTCTCGTGGGGTGTGCAGAAATGTGTGCGTGTGTGGTGTGCATGCGTGATCACCGATGTCAGGCTTGGAAAAGAGAATGTGAAAATATTCCTAAAAATTTCGACGGCCGAAGAAACTTGAAAACTGTAAACCCAAGTCACAAACTGAACCTTAGAAATGTATCGATGACGTACATATACAGTTAAATTTCATTCAAAATAAAATAGTGCCTAATTGGTGAGTTTTGTGTGCACTTAACACACATTTTGGCCCACAAAATCCTTCACTAACAGCTGCACCCAACGCCAGCGAACAAGACCGCCTTCAAACGAGCACCTTTCTCTTTCTGCTGACTTTTTTGCCCTATCAACATTATGTGTAAATTAACGTTGCTTGGTTACGATATTAATCCGTAGTTATATACATATGATATACCTTCAGGTAAAGTGAAAGTGGCATGGAAATAGGTTGCATTTACCTTGCCCATCATATACATCGAGGATATATAAATTTATACTTCTTTGCAGTAAGGGCTTTGCACAGCTGGACCGTGTACCGCGGGATCGTGTACAGCGGGACCGTGTACAGCGGGACCGTGTACAGCGGGACCGTGTACAGCGGGACCGTGTACAGTGAGACCGTGTACAGCTAGACCGTGTACAACGGGGCTGTGTACGGAGAGCTGTCGAACTTGCCTCCGTACCTGAACAATTGCATTTTTTATTGTCCTTAGTTAGAAGTTATGTATTTGCAAGAAATTGTCCACGATGCCGCGTTTGCACATTGGCATGAAAACTGACGGAGTGAGGGCCCACTGAAGCGGGGGATGCCCTCCTGAATTCAGGCGTGAGGTAAGCAGCAACATAAGAATAATTATATCTAATGCAGTTGCACCTCATGTGTTGAATGTAAGAGGACTGTCATAAAAGACCATTGAGCAATGTGCAAATGTTTACTTGCATCTACATGTTGCAAGCTCATGTACATCACCAACGTGCAGTACGAGTGTTCAATCAGGAAATTTCCCTAATTATTCTAGTTTTGTTTACGACATCGATCGTTAACCATACGTCAGTTTTGCTCCGTAACTCATTTTTTAATTTTACAGTCTATCTTTTTTATATGTGAATTTGAAGGTATTTATATGTCATACATACTGTATATTTGTAGTGCATGTGCAGGCAAGCATAGATCCTCCCTACACATGTGGTGTGCGACGGACACTCTGCTAAACAAGATATGCAGCGTGTGCGCGCGCACGCTCACACTCTGTAGGCACAGTAGAGCTCAGACTCACAAACTTCAATCCTGGGTCTTGAATTTACTCAATGCATGTATGTTTACGTGTATGTATGTAATGATCCACCGAAGCATTTTTGAAACTAAGCTTTGAGTTATATCACTCTTTGTTTATATTTTGTTTTAATTTACACTGCATAAAAATTTACCGAGTTGGAAGTATTAATTTTTGAGAGCGTGTGCAACCATGAATTTACGTTATGAAGGAATAAGATACGAGAATTTTACAGGTTCAAATTTTGGGGCCCGTATTCCTGATCAGCGTCTCTATATCAGAGAAGGCAATCCTTATTAGTGATGCAGAAAATCTTATTATTTCACTTTAGATCTGCCGGCATTTCTGATGACGTGGAAGCTCTAGTGTTTCTATAAACTGTCATGGATGTCACTGAGTTTAATTATGGGGATAGACATATTGCGGGGACAGACATATGACGGGGACAGATATATTACGGGGACAGACATATGACGGGGACAGACATATGACGGGGACAGACATATGACGGGGACAGACATATGACGGGGACAGACATATGATGGGGACAAACATATGACGGGGACAGACATATTACTCAGCGGTAAATATTCCGATGGTAGTCAGGATACCGGAGTTCAAAGCGCAGTGATGAGGTTTTGTGGCGCAAATCCTTCACGAGAGATTCTTATTTAAAGATGTTACCTCTCCATTAGAAGACTGCAATATCGTGCCATAAAGATGTTACCTCTCCATTAGAAGACTGCAATATCGTGCCATAAAGATGTTACCTCTCCATTAGAAGACTGCAATATCGTGCCTTAAAGATGTTACCTCTCCATTAGAAGACTGCAATATCGTGCCATAAAGATGTTACCTCTCCATTAGAAGACTGCAATATCGTGCCATAAAGATGTTACCTCTCCATTAGAAGACTGCAATATCGTGCCATAAAGATGTTACCTCTCCATTAGAAGACTGCAATATCGTGCCATAAAGATGTTACCTCTCCATTAGAAGACTGCAATATCGTGCCATAAAGATGTTACCTCTCCATTAGAAGACTGCAATATCGTGCCATAAAGATGTTACCTCTCCATTAGAAGACTGCAATATCGTGCCATAAAGATGTTACCTCTCCATTAGAAGACTGCAATATCGTGCCATAAAGATGTTACCTCTCCATTAGAAGACTGCAATATCGTGCCATAAAGATGTTACCTCTCCATTAGAAGACTGCAATATCGTGCCATAAAGATGTTACCTCTCCATTAGAAGACTGCAATATCGTGCCATAAAGATGTTACCTCTCCATTAGAAAACTGCAACATCGTGCAGTAAAGATGTTACCTCTCCATAAGAAGACTGCAACATCGTGATATAAAGGTGTTACCTCTCCATTATAGAAGACTGCAACATCGTGCCATAATATCGCACCTCTCCATGAGAAGACTGCAACATCGTGGCAGATTCTTGTTTAAAGATGTTATCTCTGTATAGAAGGTTGCAACATCGTGGCAGATTAAAGTAGTTGCGTCACATCTTGAATTCCAAGGAAACATTGTTGCTAAAATATCAATAGTTACGGTGACTGGTGATCGCATTTTGAACAGACTGCAGAGCCAAATTCGTGAGTGTGGATGTGAACAAAACTTTGACATCAAATGGGACCGACTAGCGATGGTACTAACATCACATGGGACCAGTTAGCGATGGCACTAACATCACATGGGACCAGTTAGCGATGACACTAACATCAAATGGGAACAGTTAGCGATGGCACTAACATCATATGAAACTAGTTAGCTATGGCACTAACATCACATGAGACTCTGTAGGACGGCACAAAAACTCGTCGAAGTTGTTTATTGCATACCTGTGATAAACCTTATACCGGTTAAATACGTTACAAATCATAATGATAGTTTTGGAGCGAAATTGACCATATTGAGCGAAAGGACCTTCAAAAGGCCCACTAAATTCAATTGATTACATAACAATACTAAAATGGGAAGAGCAACGTAAAAATTCTTCTGGTAAGATTTTTCACCGAAATTTATTTACGAGTATTTTCAACAATCTTGGTTCCAACGAAAGTTGTGAGGATGAAAATTTGCATTTCTGTTGATTATAGAGTTAGTAACTTAGAGCAGCTTCAAATATCTTCACAACTCGGTTCCTGTCGTTCTGTTTTCATATACTTCAAATATATTTCTTCTGCTGTCATTTGACATTTTTTGTAGTACTGGATCTTGATGCATTTATTCTAAAACTATCACTGATATTAATAAAACAAACACTTAATCGTTCCTATATATATATGTTTAATACAGGCGTACACAAAATACAAGTAATGTATTTTGCGTGGTAATTTCCAATTTGTTTTTTTCCTGAAGTTATGCTGAAAATGAATGTGTTTAAAAAACTCAATTTATATTATTATATTCTAAGAGAAATCAAATTTCTTTTGTGGTAATTCAGATTTCATTTGTGAAAAATCAACTTTGAAATGGCTTAGAAAACGAAAAAGATAGACAAGCAGCCACAGATCATGACGCACGGAAGAGCTAAAGGACCCTTACTCCACAACAAAGCTGCAACGCATCGAATCCCTAATTTTCAGAAAAAATAATGTGTCACGGACAATGTTAATATTTTATAAAATTTCGGCAAGTTTTTTGCGTCACCCTGTTGTTGCAGTGCAGTCTAATGCTGCCACGTAACTGTAGCGCCAGTTTTGGTGTGAGCGACAGAGATTTCGAAACGCAAACTGAGTGTATTGCACCAAAAACATGTTTTAGTGCTACTAATAGGAGAGTATCCATTACACCAAGTGTGGCCAATGGGAGGCAATGAGTATAACGCTACTTTACGCACAGCAGCACGCAGCAGAAGTAACAATCCATCATCATGGATACTTATTTCCTAGCGTTCTAAGGAAGCCCTTCCAAACATCACTAATAAGTCCTCCAGAGAACTAGTCCACAACAGTCACTAGCAACAATAACAACGGATGATGAGTTCAGAATCACTGAAGCGAAGCCATTAAAAAATTCGGACCATTCGAGTTCTGAGTCGCGGAAGAGCCGCAGAAAGATGCCATCTCAACAAACGGGCTCTGGCAGCGCCGCTAACGGGACTCCTGTGCTCGTGTACTCGTGGATAATTAATTGGAGTCCACTTTGTAATGAAAATATGTCGAGGTCTGAGCTAGGTCTTGTGGCCTGGGGTAGCAGTAGCTGCGAATGGCGTGAATGGAATGGACTCGTCTCCGGCCGCACTCTTCAATGGGAGGCATGAACCGAGAAATGTTGCTCATGACTAGCCTATCGTACACGCTATTGGCACGGTATTGGCAAGCAGAGCGCAGTGTAAGTGTTTACAGGTTAAAGCAAAATAAAACAAACGTACGTGCTTACTAATTTCAAATCTAAAACTACGAATTGGAGTGACATTTAAAAATCTTTCATTATAAGTTCGAGAACAGGAGAGTTAGAAGCTAAGCGGTGACGTATGGGACGCAGCAGCCAACACTCCTCGTACTAGCTGACGAGCGTTGTTTTATTCGTAAGTATTGCCTCACTTCAAGCTTCTGATGCACGTGACTGACGTAGTTAGCACTACCACAAGCGACCTACAGCTAAACGCAAGCAGCTTGATGATTAGATAGGTAAGATAATAGTGGTAGAATTAGTAGGCGAGAAACAGTGCAGTAGAAATGGAAATTAGAGATGTAAAAAGAGGAGTAAGAGGGCTAGCTAGATAATAGAACCGGCTCTACCGGCAAGTTTGATCATCGTTCTTAGTGTATATGAACTTGAAATTGAAAGTAATGTTATTTAAACAGTCTTTCTAACTCAGGAAACACTCCTTCAGCACTGCAGACAAACAGGGAGAAGACAATGTAAGGGGTCACTCTCCTTCAAATCAAGAACAATTATTTCGATCTCTAAGATAGGTTTCCCTAAAAAATTATTGCTTTTCCAAATTTAAAAAGTTTATGCAGTATCTGAGCATGCTAGTGACGTCATGATGGAGTATATTCTTATCGAATCTGTCTACCTATCAAGTCGTCATTCTCTTCTGCATGAACGCAACTCGGTGTGTTTTTCTTCTGAGATCGGTTTCCCTTTTACCTCAGGATCACTTCCACCTCAGTATCGCTTCTGTCACTTCTACCTTGGCAGCACTTCTCCCTCGGTATCTCTTCCACCTCAGTATCCCTTCTCCCTCAGTATCACTTCTACCTCAGTATCACTTCTACCTCAGTANTCAGTATCACTTCCACCTCAGTATCACTTCCACCTCAGTATCACTTCCGCCTCAGTATCACTTCCACCTCAGTATCACTTCTAACTCGGTAACACTTCTAACTCGGTATCTCTTCTACCTCAGTATCTCTTCTACTTCAGTATCTTTTCTACTTCAGTATCTTTTCTACCCAGGTATCTCTTCTACCTAGGTATCATTTCTACCCAGGTATCTCTTCCACCTGGGTATCACTTCTGCCTCGGATGCATCTTAGTGGAGTTCTTCGCGCAAAAACTCCATGCCGGTGTCTGTGGTATGACAATGGTGCTTGAACTTAGGTATTCATTCAGAGCAAATTCTATGTGTTCAGTAACGTTAAAGCTCGATAGGCATATATCCTCTTAACATGGGGACACAAATGGTGGTCATTTCCACGTACAACTACTATAACTAACATGACAACTTCTGTTTAATATTTATACCCTGATACTGATCAATTGTACATGTGTATTTATACTACTTTTTTATTTTAGATATAAAAATGTTACTGAATTTGAACTTCAGCTACACTAATACAGCACAATGCTACCTAAAAACTACAGAAATTCAACATAAAATCGCTTGTAAAATACACATATCTTTAATAGGATGAAAGGCGGACCACAGAGCGTAGAGTTGCAAGCCCCCCTCTGGGCCAGGGCAGGTAGGCTGATGCATCTCGACAGTCACTGATTCCCACGAGATGTGGATAATCCCTGGACGAGCCCTCGGTCACTGCTGAAGTAGCCATTATAGGTGTGCGGATAATGGGACTTGAAGGTGAAATAATGGGCACAAAAGTGAGGTGAGTAGCCCGGGCGATGAATATAACCCCCGCTGCGACTAGCCAACTGTGATAGGAACCGTGGCCTGACTTCAAAGTCAAGCTGCTGTCGCCGGGACCGACTTGCTGAGCGCCATAACGGTCGACTGCCGCATCTCGGACCAGCACGCACTCTTAATACGAGGGCTCGTATCACTGATACAGGTCAGCGTCTGTCTAGGGATTGGTGAGGAAAATGGAACTTTTCACTTATGCTTCTTGCAAAGGAAGTGTCGCTAACGATTTATCTTCTGACACCCGAAACGAGACGTTTTTAAGTTTGAGAAATGAAATTGAAAAGACAAAAAACTACTTCTAATGAGAAATGACTTCTACTCGTGCCTGAGTTATTTCCCAACGACTGATAAATTTGAGCAGGCCTCATTTTTATCAAGACAATACTCGACTGCATCACTGACGACAGCATCACCTGTCCACCGTGACGGCAGGGCTCGTTACACGCTGCCGTCACGCCCCGCTGTGCCGCTGCCGCCGTCACAACGGTCACACAAGCGGCATTATGGTGCCCCTCAATGGATGGAAGAGGCAGGTCGGACGTGTGCAGGTGCGACACTGGGCTGTAGAACCCACTGTATAGCGACGCATGGAGCTGTGCAGCCG
>VOMN01007868.1:0-12197 GCA_014899125.1 Orchestia grillus
TAAATAAATGTTTACAAATGTTTACAAATGTTTACAATAGATGTTGAAAATAAAGCAGTCAAGTCACACAGAACTCGTCTTCAGTATCAGTAAAGCGTGGTATTCTTTGTACTTTTGGAAGGATAAAAGATATGCTTCGAGTAAAAAGAAAATTAATCTAACATACGATATTAGGTGGGAAAAGTACGTCTGGCCCACATAACGACGGCCTATATTCATGAATGAAAATATTCTCCAGCAACCAAAGATTTTGCTATTCACAAGAAGACAGAATCTAAAATCAACGCTTTCCACAACATCATACAATTCGAGAATCTAATATTTATTCGTGCAATTTAAATTTGGCCAATTTATGATCACAAATTCCCTTCAAGACAAAGGTTATATGTAGAAGACAATAAATGATAACATATTCCACCTGACACCAAAACTCAACTCCAGTGACCGACGAGTCTCCGCTCCTGCCACCGGCCAGCGGCCTGCAAGGAGCCCCTCTCCACGTCGCTCTCGTGAGGGTGGGTCACTTTTGTGTTCTAATTCAGAAGGGTAAAAAAAATGTACTCAGTTTGTAATTAAAAAATTTGACAACAAAAATGCTTACACTTGCTAATTTCATGTTGAAGTGTGGTGCAACTACAACATTACATTAGCGGTGGGTATATTTGCGACACTCGCTAGCAATTTCCGCACATGAGTGAGTCTTATATTTCATTATTTCAAAATTAATGAATTACAAACAACGAGCACATTTTTTTGCACCCCTTTGTATGATCTGGAGAGAAATTTTCGGTTGGCTAAAATGTAAATTGTTTGTCAATTGCGCCGCCTAATTTCCCTCCTCAAAATAGAGGAATATCAAGTATTCTGATTTGTTATCTCGATTTAAAAGTGATTTGCTCTTGTTAATGTAAACTATGTAGTAATTGTACGCGTATCAATACTAGCAAAGATCAGTAAATATCGATCTAGGTACTCAATTATATGGCCCACCCTGCACGTTCTGATACTACCGATGATCCCCTACATATAGTGATCACGTATTTTTTTCGAAAGAGGTACCTCATTTATGACTCACCCTGCACAACCTAAATCAACACTGCACCGAAATGCAGTGTTGCCTCAACCCCTTCCGCGGTCATTTTTTCCGGTAAACATGTGCATTATTCGGATAAATTTTGTGATTTTTTCCAGATGCATGAGTACACTTAGAAATGGTCGGTCTAAACCGGGAGAGGTCAAGGACGGGCGGGAAAAACGATTTTAAGCTATTTTATACGAAGAAGAAAATCTGTCGAGTTTGCTCTCCCAACTCAAGTTGAGAAATACTAAATAGGAGAAAACGTGCTAACGTGTCCTCGCCGGAGAAGTTAGCTCTTTATGCACTAATAGGACGAATACGTCACCTTCTAAATCGCACTAATTTACGGGCTACTTAAGAGCATTATCGGATCATATACGCCCTCTTCCAAAATATTCCCAATTATGAAAATATTTCATGTTATGTTAATACTATATTCAAAACTGGCTTGTGTTGTCCATGTACAACTAGAAATGCATCAATATATTTCATTTTACATGTAAATGAATTCAGGGCATAATGTCACCCACAAAGTCACTTTCGCAGGGCCACTACGAGGCCCGGGTCCGGGTCGCGTCGCGAGAAGGAGACGTGCTCACAGGGTGGCTGGGGAGGCTGCTGCACCACATCTCCCGGTCCGCCAATTTCACCATCAGAGCCGTCGAGGCGGACGAAGTCGGTTCCGTTGACAGTCATGGGAGCTACACAGGCCTCATCGGGCTGCTCCAGAGAAGGGTGAGCCTCAGAAACCTTGGAATTAGTTCGGACACCACGCTCCAGGCCACTCTGACGCGACGTCTTTTTAGTCATTTCGTGTTTAATCTTCGTTTCCCGAGGGAAGAACTCCGTCATTGGTTTGCAAACCGAGAATTTGATGACTATAGGAAACAAGCTATACCGCTTGCGCTACAGAGCGAGCATTACAGAAAATTTGGCTGTAAATAAGATTTGTATCCAACACTCACCCTTCACTCACAGGTGAAGGGTAACAATCACTAACTGCTTTACCCATGTCATCGACAAATGAACGAGATTTCTAAGTTTAGCTCTGAGTTCAAGGTACCCAGAAAATTTTGGCGACTTCAAGATACTTGTACATGCTGGCATGGAGGTCACCATAGTAACTCACCCACTCTAATGCTAGACCCGTCGCATACTCGCGCTTAACCTTAGGTTATACGTAACCTATATACACTGACAACGTCAATTATCTGAGTAAAAATTGCGTCAGACACCTTCGACTGATAAGTTAAGGACATTATATTGACAGCAGAGAATTTTTCACTAAAAGTTCGATGTCGTATGATGAAAATTCAAAGAATTTGGAAACCTTCAAGGTGATTTACAAAAATAAATCAAAAATATTATCGTCTATCAGAAGGACACTCGCTAATTCTTCAAATGTTCCTATTTATTATGAATACACAAACGTGAAAAATGAGAGGGTTATAAATTGACACTAGGAACACTTTTCCAATAACCCAATCGGTGCAGCATCCTTTCGGTCCTCGATATACATCTTACTTATTCTATGCACGATTTAATTTGCGTTCAAACAGGTATCCGACAAATGTACGTGCTCGGCAGGCAAGACCACATATTTCAAATACCTAGAACAAAAAATTATGCTCACGAGCTCATATTTCGAATACTTAGAACAAAAAATTGTGCATACGAGCACATATTTCGAATACCTAGAACAAAAAATTGTGTTCACGAGCACATATTTCGAATACCTAGAACAAAAAATTATGCTCACGAGCACACATTTCTAACACGTGGAACACAAATGACCTCATGCGTAAAACAAGTACAAGACGCAAGTATCCACATACACACACACTCGTGCTGGCAGGAAGCGCAGCTCGGCCTGTCGTCCCTGAGCATCCTGGCGGACCGCGTCCGCGTGATGGACTTCACGACCTACGTGCAGATGCAGAAGACGCAGTTCATCACCAAGGTGCCAGACCTCGAGGAAGACGCCTTCGCGCTGCTGTCCATCTTTAATAAAAGTGTACGTAGCATGGCTCTCAGCTCTGGATAAAGTGGCGGAATATTCAACTGAATTTAGGTGGGATCTCTTGAAGGAGAAATTGTAAGATCACTGACAAATAATTGTAAGATCACTTGAAGTGATAATACGACTTGCGTTAGAAATGATTCCTGAAAAAAGGGCTCAGTTTTGCTAAAACGCGATTCATTTTGTCATTTCTGGAGTCTTTTGGCTAGACGGGATTAGTGAATACGAAAGATTTGACTACGCAAATTTTTTCGAAGTTCAATTTATACTTTTCCAATACTTAGACATTAAACAAAAGAGCGACGTATGAGTTTACTGACGGTCCCAATTTCACAACAAAATAAAAATGATTTTCTTAGAGCTTTCGTGGCAAAACAACATATGGAAAGGCGACTTGCTATGCAGTAACTGATTTGACAATATTCTTCTTCGCAGACGTGGTTACTTCTTCTAATTTACGCATTCGGAGGGGGCATCACCCTGGCTCTTTTTTGGAACGCAACGGGAAACACTATTCACCAAAATCCTGAATTGATCACACCTGACCTACAAAAGAAAAATTGGATTTCGAAAACAGTTTCTGTGCGGTACGGCGCTATGGGCACAACCAAAGCCCTAAGCACAGCCGGCCACTGTCCCGGTGGTGAAACTTACCATCAGGAATCTCAAGTCAACCTCAGCCAGTGCGGAAATTCCTATGCCATAGACAACGAGAAGAAGCAGAAAACCGTGGAAATGTCATCGGGATCAAGGCATGACAGAGACACAGAATTCAGCAGATCTGATGGGTGGATTCGGGTACCAAACTCCAGTAAATGGGAGCTTGTCGCATGGCCCAACGTTGCACTTGTACCCAAAGCAATGCTCCAGCAAAGTGAGTGGCGTCGCTGTTACATTTTTCCTACTTCAGACACACGTTCTGTTCAAATTAAGCGCACTCGTATGGCTGACACTCCTACATCCGCACCCGATATCAGCGATCTGAATGTATTCACACCGATGAACATGCATTAGGGGGTAATATCTCCCTTTTTTGGAAGGCATACTAGTTCAACATTTACCCCAAATGGGTGATACAGATTAGATAACTTTCGGGTCTAACATGGAATACATTACGATGAAGGGATGATATTAATTAGGTCTTAATCCTTCAAGGCCCGAATTAATTTCTAGCAATAAACCAACCTATTTCTTGGGTGAACCTAATGAATGAATGAATGCCTGAATGACAAAAAACATGAATGGATTTTGTAACAAGTATTTTACGGGTCACATTCGTTACCAAATAACGAAAGGTGAATTCAAACTCGTTGTAGTAATGTGAAAAAGTTCAATTTACATGTGACTTAAAAGTCCCACCAGACCGAACACAGTAAAGGTTCCACGTCAGGCGACTGACTTTTAAAATGAAGTTATCATTATTTCGTAGAAAATTTGGAACAATTTTCACTGCCCGTTTTTCACATATTAGGAAACACATTACGGTGTCTTTCATTCATGCAATTCAGTGCAAACGTATGTTTCCCCGCACGTTAGCATATCAGTTACAACCCTCACAAACATTTTCGCAGGCAACTTCGGGTGCACCAACATCAAATGACACACTGAGTCGTAAGGGACCCGAAAATGACTGCCGTTTCATATTTAACCCTTTGAGCCCTACTGGGACACCTCTTGTCAATTTTAGCATTGTACTATTAAGTATTCATTCACATTTTATCAAAGAAACATTACGGCTCTCCTGGAACACCAGACGAGAGAATATCATGCGACTGGCATCACGTGAGGAAACACTCTAACCACCAAACTATCGATCATTGAAACCTTTAGATACCCTTAGTTGAATGTAAAGTACAAATTTTTTCACATGTTCGCAAACTATTTCCATGTTCAGGACTCAAAGGGCTAAATAGTTTTGAAATGTTCCCGGTGCCCTGCTAGGTAGCCATCGCCTGCCTAGGGCGTGTGCCGGCCGCATCATGTTGCTGTTCTTTTGGTTCACGGGCATCATTGTAGCCGCCGTCTACAAGAGCGCCCTCGAGGCTTCCTTGGCGATCCCGCGGCTATCGCCAGTGCCGGAAACGCTAGACCAACTGCAGGACATGGGCTTCACAGTCATCCTCAACGACAAGTTTAAGGACTTTGACCACCTCTGGGTAAGCTGATGCGAATTATGGTCACGAGGCACACGAGTGTTATCTAAACGATAAGAACTTCTAGCGGAGCTGGGTAATTTCAATTTTTTTCGAGCACGTTTAATTGCGCTTCCAACTCGCATGCATCGCCGGTTTTTCAAGTTCTTAGAAAGTTTTTCTTTAACAGCGGCAAATCAGACCAACTTTGAGGTCACATCGCGACCGAGTCTTTCCGATGGATCCGTGCAAGTACAATACGGCGTAATTGGGTCCGTCTGAGAGCAACGCCTCAAATAAATTACACGAGGTATTTTCGAACCTCATGCTGGCAGGAATGTTCAACTCTGAGCTGAAAACTTGAAAAAATATCAGTAAACATGTGCATACTCGACTAATATTTATAAATCAAGAGCTCGACTGCGGTCAGCTGGACTGTTACTCGGCGATGTTTAATTAGTTGCTATTACTAGCTCTTGCCTCTAAAGCACTAGCGTCATGCAGTAGGAACTAGCGTCATGCAGCAGGAACTAGCGTCATGCTGCAGGAACTAGCGTCATGCTGCAGGAACTAGCGTCATGCAGTAGGAACTAGCATCGTACAGCAGAAATTAGCGTCATACCTTACAAACTAGCGTCACATAGCAGGAATAAGCGTCACACCTCACAAATTAGTGTCATACCACATAAATTAGCGTCATACCGCACAAATTAGCGGGACACAACACAAAACGTTATTCAACCTGCATATTTATCTCGTTGACGATATTCAACGAGTATTTTACCGAAGCTTCACTCGCTGTAAGCAGGAGTCGCCCAACACGGACTTGCTGACGCTGCTGAACCGCTCCATCGTGCTGGACCACACCGCCGACTACGTCCAGCACCTGCTCAGCAGGGACAGGCTCGCCCTGATCGGTGGGTTGCTGCACTAGGCAGGGGCAACGTGTTATTGTTAGTTTAGCTAGCGAGAATTGCAGGGCACTCGAGTAGCTGAAAGTTTCGTTAACGCGATAGGTAAACGTTTCATTTCCTGAAACTGCGAAAAATTTTGATATGTCTATTCATTTCAGGAGAACCAGTTCATCAGTGAGCTATGTAAGAAAATTTGGCCGATCTGCGTGAAAAAATTTGCCGTGCTGAAAAAACTGAAATTAGTTGAAGTCTCAAGTAAATGTCACGACGAAATTCAATAATAGCGCATAATATATAGGAATGATTTCTCGACCCGTTTTATCCTGTACTGAAAACTATCCTCCACCTCGATAATGTTTTCAAATAAAATTTGAAATTTTAACTCAGCCTAGCAGTATGAAATGCGAAAAAAATCAAAATATATTTTATTCCGGTCCTCTTGGAGGTTGTATATTTAAGAAATATCTCATAAAAAATATTAATACGTGCAGAAGTAGCGTAACACAAAATGAATACAAACGAAGACTTCATTTAAAGTCCAACCCTAAATTGGTCATTTCACAACTTTTCAGGAGTTTGAGCACGTGTATCAATGTAGGTAAACATTCATCGCTGAATTCATCCAGTCGGATTCCCATTATGGAAAACGCGAGTACAAACAGCGATCGCAATGCGGTTTTGCGTCCATTAAGTTTATAAAATGCGAATATGAAAATAACGTGACCATAAAAGCGTTCGTAGAGGGATGAACAATATAAAACATCAGTAAAATAAGCAGTCGTAAATGGGTATGAAAGAGCTTGAAATTTTGAGTTTATGTGGTGATTTGAAGCATTGATGGAGGCATTAGAATTGAATTTCGCTTGAGGATGCTTCGAAACATTAACATAAATACATCATGAAATATATGGAAATTATAATCATGTTTTTTCATTGGTCAGCGAACGGCGTGGAAATCCCAGTCATCATCAACCAGGATGCCAGCTCTGGTAAGGGGATCAGAATGTGCAAATTTAGTTTTAACTATTTTCAATGCGGCCTACGGACAGGATATATCGTACAAATATTTTCATTTCTTCACACATGAAATGAGATTAATGTGTCAAGAGTAATATGTATAATGTAAACAATACTGGTGAACCAAAAATATTTAGGACAGCAAAGGGTTACCGCATTACGGAAGTCAAAGCACGGAAACTCAGGCTTGACTAAACTTCTTCCAATAAATTATCCTACGATATCAAGCTCAAATATATAACCAAAACCTTTCAAGTGTAAAATATTGTTTGTTTTCATTGTATGTACTTCTATTTTTACCGCAACAAAATTTAGCTTTATCATATTTTTTATCTGATCTTATTCAGACCTGTTCTAATAAAAAGTTTTCAATAATTGACAAACAATTTCAAAAATAAACTTCATAAAATTTGATCCTGAATTCAATATAATATTTTATAGCTACAAAATTGAAAAACTTGAACTAATTCGAAATAACTTCAGTAACGTTCTTATAATTTACTGCAACACTGAGTATACGGTAGTTGATAACTGTTCGAATTAGTTACCTTGGCGATCAATTACTACTACAGCTGATAATTATAGCGCTACGAAGTGAATTATATATATATAAAAAAATTTTATCTGTATGATAACGTATTTTTTTAACATTCGTATCAAAGTTCACGGTATTTAACACTTCACGGTACTTAACTAACACTGCACGGTATGAACGATTGAACTTCACTGATACTTCCATGCCGCACACTCTATGGGGACACATGTGGTCGGCCAAGCATTTAAGACAAATTTCTGATACACAATGTCTACAATATCGAGCGCACGACCCCGCCCAGCACTCTCGGCTCTCGGCCAATTTGTGCAGTGCTGGACGACGAAGGCGCCGCCCAGCCGTCGAGCAGGAAGCCGCAGCTCAAGAGGTGCACGTTGCAGGCCGCTGATGAGGACATCATGCATGATTTCTCCGGCCTCGGATTAACTAAAAATAGTTACATTAAAAACATCATTGATCAGAGGTAAGTTCAACGAAAAAGTCATTGATGCTATTTGATGAGTAATTTATTAGCTTAACAAAAATGTCATTGACAAGGGCTGTGATTATCAGAAATGTCAAAAGGCCACCGGCGAAAGGCAAGTTCGGTGAAACGTAGATTGCGCTTGTAGTTATTGACAGTACTTTGAATGAATGATGAAACTTCTTCAAATATTGCGGAAGATCGACAAATTTAACTGCAACACATCACAGATGAGCAGTAACATTTTTCGACGCATGGAAACAGGCGGAAGGTGCCAGACACGCCATAACTCGATTCCCCCTAAAACAGAGGGGCGATAACTCTGCTAGACGCTCAACTTAATTATTCACGTTAGTGCTTTGCATTCGACTCTTTTGACTGCTTATTGCTGAGTGCAAATGAACGTCCTTCTACATATATCAGATAGCATGATAATTATTAATCATTCGAGCTTCTTGTTAAAAAATTTACGCTTAGAAGACATGCTCATTTATTGTAGTTTTATTTTCTGTTCAATTCAAAAGATTTCCCCCCTTCCTAAGGATGCTAACACAGGCATTGGTCAACTTTTCAAAACTATCCGAGAATAAAACTCTGAAATTGCAAATATCACTGCATTAAAATTCTCACGGACGTTTCGGTCTAAAACATTGGCGATCTTTAAGTGTTTAAAATTGTTGTCACCCGTAAAAGTAAAACAGTTTATTCTATCAATCGCATTCAAGTACTCTAAAAATGAAAGTTGTCATTATTGTACGAAGAGGTTAACCACAATATTATATCACAGCTACCGATTCGTACATCACAGAATATTTGAACATGCAATAAATACGGGCATCATAGATATTCTATAATGAACGAATTCGTAGCTGTGATACCGTAATATTGTGGTTAACCCCTTCATGGAATAGTGACAACTTTCATTATTAGGGTGCTTGAATACAATTGATAGAATAAACGGTTTTAATTTTACATGCAATAAGATGTTAAAGACCTGATGATGGCCAATGTTTTGGATCGAAACGTTGTCAAGAATTTAAATTATGTGATATTTGTAATTTTGGAGTTATATTCTCGGTTAGTTTTAATAAGTTGACCAACGACTGACGTAGTATTTATAGAAAGGGGAAAAACTCCTTTAATTAAACTGAACTGTAATTTTCTGAAATATATGACCCCCTTGTTAAATCTACTTTGTAAAATTACNATAAAAAACCCAGTGGATGTTTTCAAATATTAACCTTCAAACTGAACTGTGAAATCAATACTGATACACAATTTTTTAAGTTTAATTTTCTGTAGCACATGAATTAATTGAAGATAGCGACAAGTTACCGACGCTTAAGATTCAATTTCACGGACGATAAAAACAAAAAAAATTGGAAAACTTGAATCGTTCGATTTTGATTGGAAATTAACAAAGTTAAAGTTTGATAGATGCATATGTACCGTTCACCATCACATCAATGCCACAAGATGTGCATACTTGAGAGCGTAGCGCTACAGCCGGTCCTGAGTGAAAAATCTGACAATCTAATCGAATTGCAACTTTGTTTGGCGTTCTTTCGACTCGTACGAAGGAGCGGGCTTCTGTCACCGACGCAAATCGCATTGAAGATCAGGCGCGCCATGAAAACTCGCAGGATTGTAAATTAAAGAATTACATTACAATACGAAATATGTCCTCCAGGTTAAAGCAGCTGCGAGACTACGGGATCATACAGAAGGAGTTCGACACAACGTTCCGTCCTAAATGCAGGATCTTCCGCACCCCCACCAAGGCCTCCTACACCCTCACCCTCGCCCAGGCCTCAGGCGTGTTCCTCATTTGGGTCGCTTTGGTCACGTTTGCAACGCTCGTCTTCTTTCTTGAAATTTACTGGCACAAAGTCACCGTCTGTAAAAGAGCGCGTTGGAACTCGCGGAAAATTTGAAACGAGTTTGGAAATATGCGGTCTGACGCGATGCGGAATATCTGATCAAAGTGACCGGGCTGTTCTTACGGATATGCTCAAGTCGTAAGGAATTTCGACACACTTCGCTTAGGGGTCGAAGTTTATCAATAGTTTACAAGGGTTCTTTAAGAATGTTACATTAAGTCCACAAAAAGAACTTTTTCAGCTAAACGAAACTGAGGAAAGTCAACTTCTCAGTATATTTCTACTCAGAAATATTGGTCAAAACAATCTAGATATTGAAGAAAACAGCGTGCACGTTCGAACAGCGTAGAAAATCTCAAGGACACGGTAGTCAAAATGTCGAAGGACTTAGAAACCAAAAAACTTCAGAAAAATAGAAGGGAACTCTACTAAGAGCAGGTTTTGTGTTACACGTCCGATTTGTACCGCGTGTGCTTCCGCGAATTATACTTTGACGTAAACGAAAACAGCCATGTAGATGTTGAATAAAAGCTACGATGAATTGCAACTATTAACGTCAATTACCTTAAATAGTCCCCCCAATGGCTCAAGGAGCAACAGTATCGCTAATTTTCATTGCTAAACATTACTTTTACGTTAATTGCATGAATAACCGACTATTTTTCGGTCATGTTAATAGAAACTTCCAGTTTGGCAAAAAAAAACATGGACTACGCTTCATTTTTAAAGAACACAATAAATCAATACGAGCGAATCAATTCATTTTTAATACGCGTATGACAATTTTCAAGAAAGAACTGCACGTAGGAGTGTTCGTGTCTGTGTGTTACAGAAGTTAGACAATTTGAAGGCAAGTTGGTTCGTAGAAGATTAAAGATTGATGGACTCCGTAGCGCAAATGGTAGCGTGCTTGTTTCCTTATCAGGAGGACAGGGGTTTGATCCTGAACAGGGTGCTATCATTGAGAAAGAAAAATTAACCCAACATTTCTAGGAGGCCGCAAACTAGTGTGGCCCGGCCTAGGGAGCTCGAATTCATTTTAAAGAATCCAATGCCGAAGTTGGGGTAAACGGAGTGGTGACGTGTATGGTGTACTGCGCTACACACTCTGAGAGCTCGCTGTGGCGCAAGGTAAGAAGGGCGACTCGCAGCTGATGCATACGAAGCTAAATATGTAGGCGGACGGAGTAGAGACGTGCCTCTTACCTGCCATGCAGGAGGTGTGGCCCCTCCTACGTCGACATACGAAAACGAGTAAACAAAAAATAACTCACGAGAGTCAAAGTTCTATACGTATAAACTCTAATTCATTCAAACTCATTCAGTTATGCATTTTACATATTATTATTAATATTAATGATATCGTCATCGTTTTTATTACTATTTTATGTCAATATTATTACCAAAATGTTTTCCATTTAACATTTTCATTGGAGGTACACCAATCGACGCCACACTGAAGCGAACTTAATATCTTAAGTACAAACATGGAGGGCCGCTTAGAATAGCAAATAGGTTAATTGAAATTCGAAATCGACATACATAGGGTTCACAGTTTTGTAATTTCAGTCAATCTATGCGGAAGTTGATCACTCTTTTTTCAGAAAACTTCAACATCGGTGTTAGAGCCAGACTTCGTAATGTGTGTATGACACGTCAATTCAAATCACAAACTTACGGCCATAAAATGGTACTCACCTTCCACAGCAGACTGAAGTGACGATACACACAGACGGAAGGTCGATATAGAAATGCAGCTGTTGCAAGGCATGAAATGATAGTTCACTCACATGCTCTCGTACCTGGGATACGTAAATTTGTTAACTCCCCATCGTATTCACTCCACTCTCCCCCTTTGGCACTTTAAGCTGCCACAGCAACTGTACGTCTACCAAGCTCATTATGAATCTTTCGAGAGATGAATACGTCGGAAAATAAGCAGGTCTATAGTATGAATGCGACAATGAGGGTAGAAAAAGAATCGTTTTAAATTGGAAATAACAGAGAATCACTCGGTTTGAGTGCAACACTTGGATTAATAACGACCTCCCTACAAAAAATCAAAGAATACACTCGTAATCCAAGACCACGAATATGCCAAGTAGTAGTAGTAGTAGTAGTAATAGAAAGGTTACTAGCG
>VOMN01007869.1:0-13520 GCA_014899125.1 Orchestia grillus
ATAGACAAACCTCACTTTATTGCCTACACTACGCCTCCTGATGGGTTATTGGCAACAAGTTCCGGGAAAAAACGCCGTAGGCAGAATTAGGTCAAGTTTCTCCAATATAACGGTGGTAACAGATGTTCTGAGCCGAAAACACCTCACCAATCAAAAAAGAAACAAAAGGTGTATGCCACAACGGTTTCCGACTAACGTCAAAATTTGTATGAATAAACTGTTTCCAACCATTTGGAGTTCTCATTATCACGCACTCTATAACTCGATCTTTATTTAGGATTCTCACACATCTTTTTAAATAAAACTACCTCTTTGATATGTATTTTCTGGTCATCAGTTCTCGTTACCGGAAAACTTCATAAAGGAAATGAACGGAAAGGACAACAGCAATTAGTTTCCCGCACGCCGCTTTTCATTCCGCTCCGACAGCCTCCGCTCATATCAGCGCATTTCTCTTGCATCTCGGGCAGCAATGATGGAATTTCGCCGCCATCTCTAACAGGAAGTCGGTAGGAATGAGCTTAATATCGTCAAAATGAAACAGGTACAATTAAAAAAAGACCTAATGTTTCCAAAAGTTCAATATTAATACCGTACTGTTAATAACCACTAACGATGAGAGAGAGTAGCATACAAGTAATATTTGGGAATGTTTACAATTTCAGCAGTCTGGGCAGATGACGTTCAATACTCGAAGATATTGCCGGAAGTTTTGAAGTTACATGCATGCAGGAGCGCCGAGTCAAGTAAAATCAATGACGGAGTTTCACGCGTCGGGTAAATTGCTAACACACCACGCTCTACTCTGGTGATCATCAGAAACTGTTACATCGTTCGTTAGCCGTCCTGTCATGAAACCTATCAGTTCTAAAATGAAATAAGCGCATTTATTAAATCCAGCAAACTGGTACTCATTTCAATCTGAAGCTAAAAATGCACGTTTTGTGTGATTTTTGATAACCACTTCGTGAGATTTGTGTGACGGTATTGGACATGCGGGGAACAAACATCGGAGAATCAGAGCGGCGAAGTACAGCTTAAACTTTTGTGCGGGAAGTTTGTATTTCCACCGCCGTTCTCTATCCGTCGGACGCATAGGAAGAACGAGAAAAGGTATACGTGGTCATATACATATTCACAAAATTGGATCCCCCAAAGCTTCCCACTGTGACAACCTTCGCTGACGGAGGGACGGGAGTCAAAAGGGAGCCGATCAATAACGAACGCTCAACCCATTAGTGATGCTGACCAGCACAAGCACCATTATAATTGTTAACTAGTTTAAAACTTTCTAGCGACATCAAAGATCTACAGAAAGAGATAAGAAGGAATCATTTAGTATGGACTATAGGGTGCGTGGTAGTATAGATTATTGGTTCGTTTAAAGCTCCCTATCCACATTAAATGCGACTCTTAAGAGGGCAAAAAGAAGGGACATTTAGCATAAACTTCTGGGAACGTGGAACCTATGCACACGTATGTTCCCACCGAGGATTCCCTGTCCACAGAAACAGTAAGTTGAGAAGGAAGAGAAGATAAAGAATAATCAGCAACGTAGGCATGAAAATGGAAAGAAGCAATGTACACAAGAAAGATCAAAGTCCCGAAGGCTAGAGCTAAGGTAACCTGTTTCCTCATAACATTGGGTAGAAAAAACCAACGAGCATTAGAAAAAACCCTATTGCAAATGGAATATTCCACACCCCCGTGAGGGGAAAGATTTGCACTACTAGTATCTCCTCTGCGGAGAAAACAAGTCTCTACATCTGCATAAACCGGAGGAGCAATAAGCTCGCATTACTCAGTAGTTTTATCTGGAATTGAAATTCGTTTCTACAGCTATAGATAATTGTTGCAAATTTATGCAAAATAAGGATGAACTATACATTCGTTCTCTACTTGTTAAATAGGGCAATCGTTTGAAACTACAAAAGATCTAACTGCACTTTGTTCTCCAGTTGGCTTGGTCAACTAAAGTACACAAAAATAAAAAATTATCCTCGGCTTGCTCTCTCGGTTCCACGAGTTTTTTCTGACGCTGTCAGAGGAAAAGTTAATTTCACTAAACACAATAAAAAGACAGGTTGGATCTTCATTTTCAAAGGTCACTCGCAAGAGCAACTTCGCTTGAATTTCGAACTGATGAAAAGTTTATATCCAGACAAGTTTATATTTTTATAATGGAAAGAAAAAGTTACAATTCACTCACAATATTTAGTTTATTCAGCCATATAATCACAATTTGGCGAGACGTGCACACACATTAACCCCACAGTGCCAAATTTTATCGAATCCAAGGATGAAGCACCTATTACATATACATAGAATGAACATTCGTCACCAATGGGATAAGATGAGATTTAGTCAAAGAGCGGTTCAAGAACCAAATTTTCAGTAGACTTCATTGTGAACAATACGCAGAACTTAAATCGCGTAACGTTTATGCATCGCGTGAAGTACGTGCGTCACCGAAACACCAGTAGAAAAAAACTTATTTCTATTGTATTGTAACATATTAAAGCAGAAAGAAGAGAAATTAGCGTACGTTTATTAATGTGGTCCTGAAATTCAAGTCGACTAAATCAAAAACTGGTATTCAGTTTTGAATTGCCACACTTCTTTTCTAGTACATTATTGGCTGACGATATAATTGTCTAGACTCTGAACTGTTCGCTAACTCACAATCAGAGCATAATTTTGTCTTTTATACGCAAAATGTTACCGCAACTTTTTCGAATCAGCACATGTCATTTTAATGAGATTTTTTGCAAATGCTGTGTACTCTAGCCTCTCCCTGTTGGCATAGATGGCTGAGGTTAGGAAATGTAAATGTATTTGACACGTGGAGGAAAAATGTAGTCGTGCAACCCACCACAGATTTGCCTCGAGGAAGCAAAGTAGTTCGCAGTTCAGCCCATGGAAACCTTACTTCTCGTCAGCGCTCTCATATTCGTATTCTTTGATCAATTTTGGTATCACGCATTGCTCAACAATGACATTTAGCATACTTGAGACAATACAACAACCTTTTAGACTCAAGAAAACCTGGTAAAATTCAGTACTAATAATTCTTGCGACGTACTAGACTGCTGCACAGTTCCGTAAACTCGACCGCTGTAAGTAAAAGTGAAGGGCGTTCGAGGGCGTCTGAAGAATCCGAATGAATCGCTTTGTATGCCTGTCGTTCCCGACCACACATCAAAACACTCGTGGCAGCTTTGTCGCAACTCTTACGAATGAAGTATATATGGGATTAAAAAATATGAGAGCGCCCTAGAGGAACTGTCCAAGGATCCTGGAGTGGTGAGACATACCAGAGCAATGCGCGTGATGATTTAACACAACGCTCGAGGAAAGAGAAAGCGAAGGAAATTCACGGTTGAAGTGATGCACGTCTCAGCACGGAACACGTCGCTCGGATGAAAAGGATAGCAACTTAACAACATCGGTGTATCGAACTTAAAGATTATAATAACGTTAAGAAAATTATAGTATCGAGAGACTGTCGCTGAATATTGGTATGCTCAATGTGTTGTTGAAATTACGCAATTACAACCGTTAAATAAAAAAGCTTCCACGCTGAGGATGGTGACTGTTCTAAAACATGACCCTGGAAGATTCAGCAAATAAAAGTTATGCTTTTTTGCACTACTTCACTCACCCGTCAAGAAAAACTTCAAGACGCTATTTTAAAAGCAAGTGAAAATAATTCGGGAGAATTCAGAAGTCTGCTCTAATGAAGTCATCTTTTTGCCCAAACGAAATATTTCATGCGATCTTATTCCATATCAACAATACATGAATTAGTGAGAAAACAACGCCGCTATGCCAAACGTTTAATTTTGTAAACAGATTTTCACTAGATAAATTGCATCGCTTAAAGCGTAGTGGATTATAGTAATTGACGAAGCAAAAATATTAGAAATTATGGCATTTCTTAATCGCAAATAAATTTTAACTCATATGAAGATTAAAGTCTCTATTTTACAAAAGTCTTATGGACTACTGCTACATATTAGGACCACCAAATTAAGACTAATTAGGTCTATTCAGCGGTCGATTCCTTCACATAACTATGTTCATAATGAAATTGCAAACTATTCAGCACAAATGTCATTATGGTGAAATAAAATTTCGATCTAATTTAGCTAGTCATTTCTGCCACGAATGAAAACAATCAAAATCGAGCAAATAAATACACATACTCTAGGTCGTCACAGAAGTTATACTAAGCAATAAATCAACATGTTCTTTCAAGAAGCAGTAGTTTCATTAGCATCAGCAGCAAGAGCATCAGCAGCAAGAGCATCAGCAAGAGCTACACGAATTTCACAGCTAATTTCATCTCGAATGAACTCCTAAATTGGAGTGCCCGTAGAGCCTAATTTGGCATCAGACATCCCAGCGAGAGCGTCTTTTGAGTTCAGCAAAAATTCCTTCATGAGCATCTCTGCTTTTCGAGAGCCTAGCATCCCTCGTCGCTCTCCTCCGTGGGCGTCTAATTACCTGAATGTTCTGCGATGACTGCCAGACAGGGCTCAGGTGAGAGGCCCATGCCTTCATAAAATATTCAACGTCGCACTCGCGTCTCGCCTTGCAAGCTGATCTCCAGATACAGTTTCTCATGAGTTCCGATCCTTCTGAACTTATGCTACTGGACGAAGCATTACTGTAGCATGTCTGAATTGGGTATTTAAAAAATTGTGACCGAAAGCCCCGAACACAAAACATCAGGACGTGAAAATATTCATTCACTTGTACATTTTTGGTGCTTGTTTCACTCCCAGAATTAGGAGAATCTATTTCTTTTTTCGTAACTGACGTACCGATCAACTTTTAAGTCTTTCATATATGTCTATAAATACTAGTGATTAGTGATCTATTTTCGAGCATTCAACTGTAAAATTCAAGAACGCTTCAAAGCCTTAGCAAATCCAAATTACACAAACAAATTAGCTTCCTGTGAGGTTCCTAAACTCGCATATAGCGTTAGACTACTGGAGATGCACAATATTAAATTCTAAAGCCGACAGTGTTCTCCTCCCAGCATAGTGATGTTGCATGAAACTGACCATAAAAAAATACAAAGGATTATTATTGCATTATTGTACTACCGAAAATAAAACGTTCACTCTCATGTGAGTTGACTGCTAAATACGCCAGTGAAGCCCAGCTATTTTGAAGGCGATAGAACAGAAGCAACGATCGTTCTCGACTTTATTTTACGGATTCGTAACGCTGAAGTTTCAAAGTCTATGCCGCACAAATTTTATTGTGTTCATCAGATATGTGAAAAGACGATAAAAAAAGATAGACATTTCAATTAAAAGCACCGCTAGATGAAGAATAAAACACCGCAAACTAAGAAAAAAATGAGAGCTACAGTAAAATGTGCAAGAAAAAACTAACTATGAACTAAACGATTAGGCGAAAGAGGTGTTACTGATGGTTTGATATTAAGATTACAATACTCAGTGTTTTCTTAGAATAAAATAAAAAAATTAGGGAATTTTCTATGATTTTATTAGCATGCAAAACAGAAGGTACAAAAAGCGAAGGTGAAGAAACGTATGCAAAACAGAAGGTACAAAACGTGAAGGTGAAGAAAGCATATGCTAAACGATAGCTTTCATTTCTAAGGCTGTTCATTCAAATAAAAACGTTCTGCGACCCTAAGCCAAAACAGCTTTGTGTACCAAAGCAACGAGACATCAATATGCCATCTTCGACAACCAACTCAAGAAACGCACGGTTGAAACGAACTAGAATGACCTTAAAAAATTACACCTCTGAGTAAAACCGGGAATTGAAAAAAGACTCTCATAGTGACTGAAAAATCTTGAACAAGTAAAATCCCACTAGAATTATATTTTCACCCTGTAAAAATTCGGTTGCTTAAAACTAAGCAAGTACATTATATTTTCATAAGCATAATGGTATGGCTAAATCCAGTAACGTTGAGGGTACCATTAGAGGATGACAATTACGTTTTCAATATTCATAGCCGACAAAACCACACAGTGAATTGATCTCGACCCCTTGCAAAAACACCAAGAATTGTGCCAACGTTTTTCTAAGGAAGTGTTTTGCGACGATGCTCATTTTTCCACCCTTCGCTCCCTGAATTAATTTCTCGCAGTCAACTGACTTTTTTTTGTTTATGGTGCTTGCGTATTTGAATAAAAGCAGAAACAAAATAAAAAATGAGTGAGCCAAACGAACAGGTGTTTGACGCGTCTCTTTCGTTGTAAGATGCTAAGAGGTGAATTTAAGACCGCTAAAGTAATGTTAAAGTAACTTAAAAGTTAAACAGAGTTGCCCCACAAAATTGAAAATGGAATTAAGAAAACTCCCAGGAAAATTTCGAGGACAAATAGTGAAATATCAAGGACACAAATATACGGTAAATCAATTCCATTAAACAATAATATCCATGTCAATATAACTTCAATATTTCGTATTATTGGATCAAAATTGACAAGGTTTGGTTGCATATGCTTGTATAGGTAGCAAAACAGTATCCAATTTTTCAAATTAGGATATACTGACAAACAGGTTGCCACAAGGACATGTGGCAACCCTGTTAAATTTTTGCATGACAGAAAAATCAAACCAGGGTATGTATGTACCACGAAAGCGGTACCATCTATGTGCCACAGTTTAAAAATTACAAAAATTCAATTTTATTGATTAAGAAATAGCGATTGCATGGTCGTTGTTTCAGATGCCATTTTGTAGTTAATCCAAAACAATATATATTTTAAAATTAAAGTAATGATTAAGAGTGTAAATGAACAAAATATTAAAATATGTATAACAACGAAACTCAGTACCAGATTCTTTAAGAGTTAACAAGATAATCATCATACAGGTCTATCGAATGAAAAACCAAAGCCGACAATTGAAGATGAAATAAACCACTAAGCTAGCGAAAATTATTGCAAATCCCTACCCACTTAGTCCGTGTTCCATTAGCTTGCACCCATCGATAAAAAGTATATCGAACCTGGAAAACATCTCCTGGCTTCAAGGCATATTGGGCACTCAATAATCCGATATCGATAAGTGCGCAAGGCACGAGACTGCAAAAACTGCGGTATCCTCTGGAAAAATATCAACATTCTTAGGGCATCAGGTGCAGGTGAAGCTGGAATTGCTGCAAGCTAATAGTACAGTCCCGGCTGAGTATGAGTATGAGTAGTAGTAGTAGTAGTAGTAGTAGTGAAAGCAGCGCTTCAGTAACTCAAGACTANACCTACCTCTACTGCCTATGGCCTATCCTATGCCCCCTGAGGGGGGCAGTCTCGGCTGACGCTTGCTCAACCTCGTGGGCAATATATTCGAAAAAATTCAAATGAAATTTCAATCACAAGAGCCCCTATCCCTATTTCTCAACATCGCTAGTTGATACAATAAATAAACGAGGAATTCATAAGACCTAGTCTGCTAAAGTATGAATTCGAGTAACTTTGGAGACTAAGAAAAAGATTTCTCAAGCTGGAGAATTCTACTCTCCTGCTAAGACATCAAACTTGAAAACAGAAAAGGAAACATGCGGCTCGGAGAGTCACGAGGTAAAGATGGGACAATTCACCAGCAAAAATGGGAAACAAGACCAACGATCAACCTCTTCCATCCTCAGCTGTGACTCTCTAGCGAGGTCTTTTAATATTTATTGAGAACAGTAACGATTTCATAAAGCTTTCTCGGGAAATAGTTTAACTTCATCTCATGGCCTTAATATGATAACTTTAAGTTGGCCTGATAGATTAGGGTCCCACCAACCAAACACGCAAAGCCTTCAGAAAAAACGTTGAAAATTTTCACGACATGTAAACACTGGAATAATGATTTACGAGTCTCTAAAATCCTCGTAAACTGTTTGTTTTTACCTTGTCCCGTCAATATCATTAGAAAATGAGAGGCGGTCATTCTCAACGACATTAAAAAACACGTAACTTTCTGCAACGAGCGAAGCAGTTTCTACGATGAGTAGCTACGGACAAAGGCAATCAGCGTGAAATCCTATAAGTAAGCAGACAACGAAAAAATAGCCTGGTCTTTTCCTCAACTCCGCCCTTCTGTCTCGAACAAACTCATACTAATCTTAAGAGACAATCCCCTGGTCGCAACACCCTTCCTCACGTGCAAGTGATGGGCCATTAGGACATTGCTGGCCAAACTGAGGAAATTAAAGGCCTGACATGTTTGTGAAGTGAGCTGTATTTCCATTACAAGATAACTAATAACTAAATGACTACGTTAACTTGGAAATTTTTTAATGCAAACACAACTTAAAAAACAGTGCACAGTTTCCCTTCAATTGCAATCAAGAGAGCACAAAAGAATAGCAAGCTTGTACTGACAGTAACATACGGATTTTCAAGAGAAGAGTGTCTGCACTTTCATATTCGGTTTAACAGATTGCAGTTAACACAGCACGAACGTCTTACTACAAACAATGAATGACGGTTTTGTTCTCTGAGACAAAGTAGAGACAAAGCCAGCTCCCACTCGCCATAATCCTACCAGCCTCAGACACGGAAGAATCATTTAGGAAAAATGTGGCTGTACGCAATACGATTTTCCTTATAGATTTTTTATTTAAAAAGTTAATAACGTAGAGTCGTATGATTGCTCATGCTTGGAAATATGAAGTACAGCCCGTGATTTACAATAGCGATTAATGCACTAACAATTTTTTCTAATCACAAGAGAGAATGTCACGCGTTTAAAAAATCTCCCGAGTTGGCAGTACCTCTCGAGACGGATAACCCCAAAATGAAATGATCGATTGCAAGAAACTTATCGCCCTTCTTCTTCAACAAGAACGAGGACGAGAAAGCTTGCTGTGTTAGTAGAAGAATTTGGTCTTTTCCTTACCTACTACGAACAATTCAAGAAACTGTGTACAGAGTAGAGAAGAATGTCGTATGAATTTCCACTGCAATATTAAACTAGAAGAAAGGAGCTCAGTGAATACTTTTCTACAGAAAATTCATGGTAATTATTACAATAAACCATATTCCATGTGAGATCAAATTGCGGAGAGTAAAGTCAATATTTTAAAGCTGCAAATTGCCCGACATATGAACTTTTACTTTCGTTTAATTTTCAACTTCACGGAATAATCACTAAGAAGCTCAAACTGAAACTCACCTGACAAGAAATACAGTCTACAACTTTTGCACATCATCTCGAACACTTTTAAGCGAAAGATTTGCCATTCACAGGTAGAAAATTGCAGAAATTTTCGATATACACGTAGATTTATATTTTAAAAATGCAGCCGCTCCCAACTTCTTACAACGAAGGCAGTGGACGCAGGGAAAGTACAATACTTTACAATAATTCAGTAAGCGGACAATAAAGGAGAAACTGTACGATGAAACTAAATGAAAAATTTAAAACATTTCCGCATCACTCGCCGCGAGCATTGCTGCGGGTAGACATGGACAGACACTATCAGCATAGCCTCGGGAAAGCTCGAGCGTCTTATCTGCCTCAAAAAAGCTACATGCCAAACGTAAGCCGAACGCTAACGCTCTGAAACTTGCTGTATGGGACGGGTTTCTTTTTGAAACTGAAGTGAAAAATTCCAGATTCTGGCGGTGCTCATACAATTTGTACCACGTACGTTCGAAAAGTGAAGATGAAGTCATTAACAACTCGTGAACAGACAAGATGACTTTAATAAAAATTTGTGACTATTAGATTAACATGTAAATGTTTCAATCTAGTTATGAAAAATGATAGTCGAAAAATGCAAATATGTTCTACACAAACTTTTCCGCACTATAATCACGGCATGAAACAAGTTCAGAAGAATTAAAATATTTTTAGCCTTTCTTAGGCTAACCTGACTAAACGGGACATAAATATTCAGCTGATACGTTGATGGATGGGAGGAAGGCGAATACATTTAAATAATAATAAACTAGCGCTCAAGGTTCATCTTTCACGGACTGGATAAAGCGATCGCTGATCTAAGTCGCTCTTACAGCATCTCATCTCCCGTTTCCAGGGCTGAAATTTTACGCCTTGACAAAAACTCCACAGGAAGGACTTAGTGCAAACTTGAGAAATCAATTAAATGGTAAACGAAAAAACTTCCCAAACTCACCCCTTCCGAAGAACAAACTTGAAGCTTAGTATTGAAACTTAGGATCATTCAGAGTTCTGAAAAGGCTACAGCACAGGTTTGAAACATTTTACGGTAGTCTACATAGTTACGAGCGTACTGAAGACATCTCGCCAAAGTGTCTGCTCTGGCGATGTTCAACATTGGCTAGAAATACTTAAAAAAGCTTCCCAGTGTTAGGTCCATGCTTCGCGAAAGCAGGTACTTCAAATTTCCTGCTCGAAAACTTCTATCGTCACTTTGAAAACTTCCATCGCCACGTTCCGATCTGAGTCGACCTAGATTATAACTCAAGCCATTGTACTGTAAAACTAAAGGAAAGGCACAGAAAGCGCAGTTTAAAAAATGCTCGTAACTAGAGGTTGAACGTGGTCAGAATCAAAGTGATGACTGGGATCAGGGTTTTTGACGCTAGCAACAGAAACTGGATCGTTAAGGGGAAATTTTCGCTACCCGGCTCAAAATATTTTTTTCTACTGAATAACTTCACGAAGAAAACTACAAAAATTGTAAAATAGTCCCCTAAAGAGCTGTTGAATGTAGTCCATCATAAATAACATTAAATACGTTCAAGAGAAAATTACCCCACGCCATACGATCACAGTTCAAAGCAGACTTTAGATGAATTTTTAAAGTCAATGATCCATCCAGACTTTGAACTAAGTAGGTTTGAATAAAAGATAAAGCGTAATGTTTGAATAAAAGATGAAGCGTAATACTTGAAAACATTATTTCAAATGGTGATTCTACGATTGCATCCTCAACGACCTTGCTTTCATATTTCTAAATATACAAACATTCCCATACACTGATTGCGCAAATCATCTCATTTGAAAGTCAATACATCAGCAGCTACGGAAGACTCCGAAGCTCCCACCGCTGGCGTTGGTCGTAAACAGCGTCACGACAACACGTTATATTTGGTAGGTGCAGCGAGGCAAGCTGTAACGAAGTCTTCAAAATATTGTTCATAAAATGTGGACCAATTTTCCGAGTTTAAGGCCTATGATGCTCCGGGTTTTTATCACCGTAAGGCAAATTCAGGTTAAGCACCATGGTTTTAATCTAGGCTACGACATGTATGTGTAACTTTGAAAGTTTAAAAGGAGTAAAATTTTCTATCATGATTTCACTTTCTAACATGTACATGTTGCTACTAAGAGATGTACAGTTTACCAACCGCTAATTCCATACAACCTGCATCAACATTTGGGAAGTGTTCAGTAGGTCGGTATGTACACAGGCTTTTATTATCAATTAACCTTCATTTTTCAATTTTCAGTTCTCCACGCATTTACTGTACTTGAAATTAACATCAACGTGAGTTGGTTTTGGAGTTTCACAAGTGCTTAAACATTCCTTAAAATTGCTCCCATATAAATCTAAAATGCACAAATTAACTTTGAGAATCAGAAACAAAAAATATTTATGTATTCAAGTATCAAATCGGGTTCAGTCAGCAAAAGATATAGCATGGCCTAATTGTATTGCTGGTATATGATTCACGCTGTTTTTGAGTATTTCTAATTATTACTCATCGACATCAAGAACAATAGATATCAATTCACAATGCGATAGGTATACAGTTAAAAGTGTTCATTCAAATCCGTAGAGTTTCACACATGACAGTGGATTCTCATTGCAAATTTAACGGAACAACTGAATTTTAAATTGGAGAGTATTGTTACGGAATGTCATTGGGCTTCAGTCAATTTTTTTTATTGGATTAAACGGGAAAACATTTGAGAAGTACGCTTGTGTTCCGGCACCACTTTATAAGGTAGACAAGCACGACGTACAACGTAGAATTAAAATAAAAAACCTGTTCCCAGGAACCTAAACTCACAAGTATGCAATAACGGAAAAGTCGAGAGGAGCTCACAAGTAGCGCGAGTCTTTCTGCTGCAATTGCGGTAATTGGATAGCACAAATTCTTTTTCTTCAGGGCAAACGAATGCTCGCAGATTCGCCAGCAGGAACTTCTCAAATGCTGAAGTGCCTCTCACGGAAAGGTTCAGGTGAGCTCAAAAACCGTCGGTGATGTTCGTCATTTGAGCCCGAGCTCGATGTCGTTAGAATTTTCCAGGTCTACGTACGTCGTCCGTGAAACGATGGAGTTCTGTTCAAACTTAAAATGCCATTGTGAATTTGGGAGCTTAAAATACTCGGTGAATTTGACAGAAAACTACGAAGTTGAATTGCTCGCATGGATCAGGAAATAGTATTATCTTGCAATGGAGACTTTCAGGAATGCTGCGTTATGAATTACCTTCCAGTTTCTACGCTGTTGTTAGGCAATAGCATATTTAATATTTCGCGACGAAATTAAATTTCATTCCAAAGAATACTATTTTCTGAGAACAGGCTGGTATTAGCGCAAAAAAATGATAATCGTGAACTTATAACGCATTGTCATGCATTTTTTACTTGGAAACAAAATACATATAAAAAATACGGATGTTTAGCAGTTTAATGGTTAAAGGCATTTTCAAGAGACAATAAGTTTTGAAACAAGCTGGAAAAAGTGAAGTAGACCCGAGCCAAAGAGATGGTTTTTATGATACATTGATCTCCCAAGTAATGATATAATTCGAGGAAAACGCACTTTCGATCATGTATAGAACAACGATGGAACCCAGAGAGAAACTACATCTACTGACCGACACCATGGACCCAGGGCTCTGCTACATGGGCCCGGTATGACGCGCTGCAGAAGATCCCTTGCGATAATTCGGACAATATTTCCAGCGAAAGCTTAGCGAAACAGGTTACGGCTTTAGGCATTATAAAATGACGCACCGGAAGTAATCTTGTGAAATAGAGCGTTGATGGTGTCGCAGTTTATGTCACGATTTCGCTGTTTTAAAAAAACCATTAATGTCGGTTGCTTCATATTTCTGTATTTCTACTTGGGAGAAAATTCGCCAAAGTTTTCCGTGCGGTAAAATGTGAGCGTCTCAGGTTTTAGGAGATAAAGTTCATGACACGCTCTATACCTGAAGATGCCCAAATAATTTTCCACTGCATTGGCAAAAAGAAGAAATGTTTGAGTATAATAATAAACTAACACTATAGGGTCAGGGAGTGTGGATTTCGAATTTTGCATTTAACCCAAATATTTATCACTACACTTGATCACTGCTTCCAATTTTTCCAGAATTTCTCAGAATCAACTCATAGCAGCTCAAAACAACTATCTTTGAGGGGCCTATTGCGTAAAATGAAAGTGAACCGCGCCTTAGTGGGCTAAATGGGGTACTGGTAGCGTGATGGCCTCGCAGCATAAAGGACCAGGGCTCGAATCTCGGCTCAGGAGAGGCATTTCACGTAACCAGAGAGTACTTCCCTTGGAAAAGGAAGTTTAAACCAAACATTCCTC
>VOMN01007880.1:0-11938 GCA_014899125.1 Orchestia grillus
ATTCAACGAAATATTCATCAAACGAAGAAGCACACAACAAACTCATGACTATCTCACACCAAAAGAGAAGAGACAATTTAGTAGGGACTTTAGAGAACAGGGAATTTTCGAAAAAAGTCTGTTCCCACAGAAGATCTCCTGCGAATAGAAACAGCAAATAAAGCAGGGAGCGGAAGAAAGAATAAAAAATTATCAGTAAAGGAGGCATGACAACGGAAAGAAGCGAAGTGGGCACGAACGATAGAAGTTCCGAAGGCCTAGCTAAAGCTGAGGTAACAAAACAGTGACCCCTTGAGGACGCTAGTCCCCATAGCATAAGATAGGCAATCCTAACTAACCTAACCCTACTGCATACGGCTTATCCTATGCCCCCTGAGAGGTCAAGTTCAGCGAACAGGTTGTGGAACTCTGGAGCGTGAACACTAAACTCTGTCATTATTCAATATTGAATCCCTTTACACTAACATTCCATTGAAAGAAACAATTGATATTCGTCTGAATTTTTTATTTTTATATGTGAACGCAGTAATAATGGGGATACATCGCAAATTGTTTAGGGTACTGCTCGAATTATCTGTAA
This sequence comes from Orchestia grillus, assembly GCA_014899125.1. NCBI lineage: Eukaryota > Metazoa > Arthropoda > Malacostraca > Amphipoda > Talitridae > Orchestia > Orchestia grillus. The sequence goes on from VOMN01007880.1 coordinate 581, forward strand.
TGAATTCTTCATGTTTGGTGATAAATTTTTAATCAGAGATGGCTTAGCTATTGGTTTACCAGCGGCACCAATTTTAGCAAATGCCTTTTCTTCATGAAGTTAAGTGTTTGGAAGATAGTCCTCCTCAATTCAAGCCTAATTTCACAATTGAGATGTAGATGATACGCATGTTCTTTTTGATGACCCATCTCATGCACAACTATTTTTAGACTACCTGTATCAGAAACGAAGATCTATCAAATTGACAATGGAAGTTGATGGCCTCGCTTTTCTTGATTGTCGAGTAACTAGAGATGAGGATCAAATTTAGACCTCAGTTTACCGTAACCAAACTTTCACAGAACTAATCCTGAGTTTCTTTAGTTGTTGCGCACGAAGTTTCAAAGTTAATTACCTTCCAACTCTGGTCATAAGAGGCAACAAAATTTTTGCAACCTTTCAAAATTTCTCTCGTGAACTTGAATTTATCCGGAGTTTTACCGCAATGAAGAGTTTTCCTAACATATTAACTCTCACATTAAAAAAATTCTGGGGCGGCAATACAATAAATTCGCAACAATAAACAACGATGGAATTGATTTTTATTGCCCTTTCCCTTTGAAAAACTGTGACGAAAATGAGAATCACCGTTTGAAAAATATTTCCCAAATGCATAGCTTTGTATAATTCTGGTAAACAATTTTAGAGCGGCTACATTTTTCGGGAGAGATACGCTTCCCACTGAGATGCAGGCTTCTCTGATCTACACCTACAGGTGTGGGCAGTGCACATCATCGTACGTTGGTACGACGTTACGAAATCTTTATGTTCGAGTACAAGAGCACCGCGGTAGAATCTTCCGTACTGGTTGTCAATTGGTACGCCCTACTCACTTAGCTACACGCATTCATGTTGAAAAATGCTATGTTTCAATACACGATAGCGATTTCAAAATATCAGGTTGTTCATCAAATCCCGGTGAACTGGGAATTTTTGAGTCCTTACATATTTTTAAGAAAAACTTCATTGTCAACAGTACAGATAGCTCATTTCACTTTCAAATTGTAAATAGATATAACAATCGACATTCATATTAATGTGTTCATAGCTCGCATACTCTTCAAATTCAAATAGATAATTTAAATGCATATAACTATGTTCATTGGCTTCTGTTGTACTGCGGGACCTATTATTCTTAATCATTGTTTGTCGATTTTATTTCAGACGAGTACTTGCTTTCATAGAACCGATGATGGAGCTAGACTCCGAAATGTTTTCTAAATAAATATGATCGATTTTCTTGCGATATTCTTCGCGTTCAAGTTTTTAGTAAATAAATGGCACTTAACGAGGAGGCCAAGGGATAGTTTTAAATATGATGAAAACCGGCTGCATTGCACGTGGGCCGGCCACTCAAGGTTCAATAAGAATAATGAGCCTAAAAAAACTTGAAGTCATTACAGAAGCCTGCAGAATGCATCGCAAATTCAATAGTGAGTTGCTCACGAGACCTCCGAAGTCACCAGGTCTCGCTGACAGGCACTACAAGCATAACCTTTGTAAGAAAAAAGTTAGGGATCTCACTTAAGGCTTAATTCCCACGATGCGCTGAAGGAGCCTCTTCACCCCTCCTAGGAGATGTTAGTATAAAGAACTCAAAATGCTCAACTTACTCGTACATGAGCGTCTCCAATTATTTCAAGGGCAGAATAGATCCACTAGGCCAATATATCTCTTCCTTGACCATTGATTATTAGCTAAATTATTTTTTCGACTACGAATCGCAGAAAATCTAGTTCTTCAGCATGACTTTAGATGCCGTTTGGTAATACACCGAGGAAGAACAGGGTGAAATTAATTAAGAACGGTAGAAATCTAGGCATAGCCAATATTTAAAAATTTAGTGTTCAGTAAGAAGAATATGAAAGAAGCCCAAGAACTTCAAATGATCACAACAAAGAAACATCAATTATTAGAAGACACGAGAAATGAGGCCACACAAGCAATGAAAGCCGCACTTCATGAAGAAACCAGCGGCAAGACCCGGCGGAGGAAGGAGAAAGTTCCAAGTCAGCTCACATCGCTTCTACCTGACTCGTAGAAGGTGGCTTCGAAGTCCGCATCGGGGGAGTTCTCCATGAGGATGCACTTCGCCTGGGAGCTGTAGTAGGTCATCTTTGGGGTCTTGGTCTTGACCACATCCACAAACCTGGTCGCAAGTCAGACAGCCACACCGTTACCTCGTCTTCTCAGGTTAAAACGCCCAATAATCATTACACAAAAAGTGGTAAATTTTACATATTAGCAGCGTCAGGTTTATCCTCCACGTAACTTCTATGAAAAAAACTCGTTACTTTTATAGTATAACATGCTATTATTTGAAAACATTTCAAAATCCCCATCACGTTCTCAACCTTCGAAGAACTTCATCAGATTAGATCATTCGTTAGTTTAAAGCTCCCTACCCACACGAAAAGGGATCAAAGAGGGCAAAAAGAAGGGACCATTTAGTATGGACTCACAAAACGTACAATCATGCACAGGTGCTCCACCACAAAAGATTCACTGCACATAGAAACAGCAAGCTCAGAAGGGCAAGGAAGAAAGGGTCAAGAATAATCAGAAAAGAAGGCATAAAAATGGAAGAAATGAAATTCCAGAAAGCCTCGCTAAAACTTACGTAACTCGATAAATTTAATATCTCCCAGGAGACGCAAATTCCAGGAACTTCTTTCAGAGTAAAAAAAAAAGAGCGCTTCAAATGCAAAAAAGCAAAAATTCTAAAGGCACTTCAACAAACAAGTTCAGAGTGNAAAAAAAGAGCGCTTCAAATGCAAAAAAGCAAAAATTCTAAAGGCACAACAACAAACAAGTTAAGAGTGAAATATTTATTTCATGTCTTTTTAACATTATAATACGAAATGATCAAACTCATTAACAGAAGCTTTAAAGCAAATTGTAATCATGAAGCACTTTGTTAGTTAAATAATTCAAGTTTTTAATATTTTATTAAGCATATAACCAAAAACATTAGCAAAGAACCAAGGCTCGTGTATCATTTCCTGATCGTTTGCTCACTAAAAATCTCAACTATGAAAATAAACTTGGCCATCCATTAATGAAAATTTAACTTTGATTTAAACAGGACTGAGATGTATGAAACCCATTTCTGATAACTTGTGAAGAATTTTAAAATTAATTTGTAGGCTCCATTTGGGTTCATCATTAGAAAACCAAAAACACATTATTTCAATATTCTAAAACAGTGGTACCAAGACCACGGGAAGTGAGGATCCCAAACAGGCAACAGAGGCAAGAAGAGCACCTGTAGGCGTAGATGTACTTCTTCCAGCAAGACTTGGGGAGCGTCTCGTAACTGTGGAAGGCCTCGGCACCACCCGAGGGCACCGCGTACGGCTCGTCCTGCACGGGCCCTCCTGCTCCGTTGTTGATCGAGTAAAGCACCACCTTAAACAGGAGAATATTTAGAAAGACTCACGGCTATATGTGCTTTCTTCTGCTTAGTTATTCGTACAGTGAACTACAATGCATCGTGTAAAAACCACCTGTAGAAATTTAGATGTATAAGTATACTTAAAAAATAATACAACATATGTACGCATGTTTTGAAAATAGAAAAACTTGAAATCGGTAACATCACGTCATACCACATAAATTCTCCTCTTCCATCTTAAAAAAGCAAGTGCTGAAGAGACCAACGTCAAAATCGATGAAAGAACTATTTTTTTAGGGATGATTGAGATTTCAAATTAATAGCAAACAGTTTCTAATGTATAAAACAAGACTGTGCGGTACGCCATCGATAATCCAGTTCAGAAACTGTCTTTTTCAATAGCGACAGCAGAAAGAAGCAGTCTCTTCTGGATCAAACGCGATAATATCTTCAGATCGTCTAACATGGGTCTAATACATATTTTAGCATAGCACACCATTTTCTCTTTATCATTCCAGTGGTACGTCGCATTTTGTTCCTCACATCTTAATTAAATAAGTGGAATTTTCGAAACGCGGGATCGTCTTGCTCCAAAAGGTTCCGTATATCGATCAGCTGTCATCACGATGTACATTCCATTGATGTGAGTTGCTTTATGACCCAAGCTATTATCAGATCATGTTTGTGCCATTTAGGAAACGAATTTTCTTTCACTTCTACATACATTGCAAGAACGATGACGAAAATATTTTTCAAAGTTGCAACTATCCTAGTGGCTGAGCGAGTTTCATGAATTTCTACATATTGGACCCCACATGTATCAGATTTAAAATTATTCTGTCAATTGTTACTTGCACGTTCGTAGATGTTCCAGTCTGTGATTTATATAATAATATCTTTATAAACGCATTATAAAATTTTTGAAACAAAAATACTTTCACTTCTAAGACAAATGCAATAAAATAGTAGCGAACATTTCAGGAAATATGCCTATAGGGAATAGCATCAACAGTTTGAAAATTCAATCATCATTCTGAAAATAGAAATCATTAACGCGATGTTAATTCCGCTAAGTAGAGTAAAAATTCGGTTTTACAGTTTTTTCCACCGTAGTTGATGACAATCAAAAGCTTGTGAACAATAAATTAGAGCATCCTACCTCCCAACCAATGCTCCCATGCTATGAACGTAGTCACGACCTGGCGTGATCTTTCATGCAGTCGTTGTAACCCAGATCCGCGTGTCGAATTTTTAGGCAGCAAGAATGGAATAGGTTTGTAGGAAAAAGAATTTGCCTCACCCTCATGCCATCCTCCGATATTCTGCAGGCGTCCATGACCAGCTGTTGTCCTCTTTTTCGCTTCACGAATTCTATGCAAACTTCTCCACTGGTCAGAATGTGAAGAATTGCATTTTTAGTGGTCTGTCTTGTAGGACGCAGTCTCTTCGTGTTCAAAGGAGAACACTGCTGGGACAACGAGCCAACTTCTACTTTTACTGCAGCCCTATCCCGGTCACTTGCAGGACCTTGATCTCTATGGGTCGAGTTTTCTTTACCGCGAGATAAATTAGAACTTGTACGAGAAGAGGCTCGTTCTGACGGTATAGCATCTTGTCCTACACGGTCGGTTAAAGGCCGAGCATCTTGAGGTAAATTCATTCTGGGCGTGAATCGACGAAGCGCGATATCATCAAGAAGATTATTTGAAATATTGTCGTCTAGTGGTAGGTCTCCAGAGCTAGCGTGTCCATAAGCGTTCACATTTCTGCCACATTCCTGAGCATATCGATTAGGATTCTCTTCATGCTTTTTCCCTTCACAATTTGATGAATGCTTTGAACCGTTGCAGCTCGATTGAAATTGAACACAATCGTTGTTTCGATCATAGCAATTCAATCTTTCCAAAGAAATGCCTAGATTGTAATCACCCAACTTAGGGCAGTCGCTCCTATGATGAGCACTTCTACAACAGGAGTACTCCCGAGCACAAGGCTCGCCATTGTCTTGGCTGGTGCCAGATCGACTACTTCGCAACGAATGTGACGATTCCCACAGTCTGTTGGCAGAAATTGAATCTCCTTGCTGGACATCTCTAGGCGTATCTAGCAGCAAACCTGCTTCATTGCGACCAAACCTCTCCAGTGATCGCCCTGAAACTCGTCCTCGCCGGCGACCATCACTGCGGTCATAGGACCGCGACCGCGTTCTTGCTCCTCCAGTAAGTTCATTGACAGGAGCCAGTTTTCTCTGTGCCTTCTGGTGGCCGTTCTCATCCGAGCGATCGCTGTACCCCGTGGAATGAAGTGGCGCTTGTCTGGTAAGGGCAGCATGTGCAGGAGGGGGCATCTGTTGCAGACCTAAGCTGGCAGGGTTGGCAACAGGAGGCAGGGGTGGCAACCCAGTGAACTTGCGCTTCAAAGTTTGCATCGTTGCAAGCATATGAGGATTATTTCCAGATCGGAATCTGAAACAAATAGTAAGATTTTTTAAATTCAAATTCAATATATTGAAATCACAGAAAACAGACGAATGTGACTAAAAATGAAGTTCGAGAAACAAAATTGTATTCAGACTAAGACGAATTGTTTATGCTGAGTATGTTTCAACATGTTTCAAATTATGCCATCTTGAAAAATACTTACTGCGACTTTATTTTAACAGGAGGAGAGTTGGAATGAAGAGGCACCCGTCCACCACCAGGGTCATGCGGACGATAAACACCCTCAGCAATACAGACCTGAGGTCCCGTCTGTCTGCTGTCAAGGCTAGGGTAACTGAGAACGACTTTGTTGTAGTCACCAGTCTCCACGTCTTGTGCTCCATACTTTATGTTACGGTCACTCAAAGCCCCGCTCACCTGAGGAATAAAATTTAATCTTTCTTTTGTACTAGCGTGGTACGCATTGTCGCCAGTACTCCTACTGCTGTGGTGACCCGAGTTCAAAAGTCTGCCATCGCTCGTCTGCGAGTCAAAACCTCTATTGGTGGAGTAGCAGTTACTGCCGCCGCCACCACGCGCGCTGCATGCGCTGGTTTCATCCTCAGCGATGGCGTGCATGGTGTTGGGTCGACTGGTGAGGTTGTGCCCCGTAGTGGTCATGGTGTACAGGCCGCTGTCTGAGCCACCCATGCTGCTCCCAGCTCGGATCATCCCAGATTCTGACTCAGTCTTGCGCAGGAAGGGATGATGAAGAATGTCTTGCAACTTGATTCTTTCACGGAAATTCTTCTGAAGACACCGGGAGATGAGGTCTTGACAGTCTGGCGACAGGTGCGGTGGGATCTACATAAAAACATAAGCCTCTTTAACATTGCTTGCTTTCAACAGTTAATGTGAATTTGAACCATCACTATTTCAAGTGAGGAAACTATTAAATATTTTATTACCAAACAAATTTTGTTGCACTTGAGTAGGGAATAATAAAAGCATCATTATCAAAATCTACGAAAATACTTTGAAAAATACAAAAAAAAGAAAAAACGTCTTAATAAATTTGACAATCTCCAAAAATTATGTACTTACAGCATGAAGGAACAGTAGTAATTACTTGTTAAAAAAGAACTATCTAATTGAATGCCTGTAAATACATTTTGTATGCAAAAGCAAACTGTGAATGATCCATTCAATCTCGAAGAACTTGAGCAATGTTCAATGAAATGAAGCTCTCAAAACACCGACAGCATGACCGTAAAGTACAATTTATCTCTCAGATGAAGTTCACTCAAGTCCACTGTTTTTGTGACCAGCCATTTAACGCACTGACGACACCAAACACCCCCAAATTAAAAAACAAATAATAATCCTGATGCACCGGTAGCCTGACCTGACACTGCTCGAGCAAGGCTTTGGTGATGGTGGCACGGACGGCGTGAGTGTGGAAAGGAGGCCGCCCCACCATCATCGTGTAGAGCATCACACCCAGACTCCACACGTCAGACTCCAGGCCGTGAGAGCTCCGGGTTGCCACCTCAGGGCTGCACGGACAACATACAGAACCTCACCCACACCACTCCTAGTGATGAATTGCACATCAGAGTTGAGCTTCAGTGCATATCAGGAAATTTTTCAGAGTAATATTGTTTTTAAACTCTGTGCCAGACAGCTCAATATTCATGATTATAGTTTATGCTGCTAAATGATTCAAATTAAGTTGTCAAACATACAGAAACATTCACAATGTCATGCTGCCAGCCAGTGATGTCATAATTAGCACATACAATGAAATTATATTTCAGATACAATGTTATTAGTACTGTTTCCAAATATCAGAGTTATCAGGATAAATTTACACAACAAAGAAAGAGAAAATCACGTGTCAGCTATCTTACTTCTGACGTCTTGCTGCATTATGCATAAGTACAAGACACGCTTACTTCTTCTACCTGCCTTTCACGTAAAAACCATTGAATTGGAACACGTTTTGAGCTTCACACCGCTAAGTCAGTACAAGAACAAAGAGGAATCAGAAGAATAAAAATATTTACAAGAAAGAGACATTGAATGTCAGTCGCTCATTTGCTACATGCATATTAAAAGTACAAAGAAGAAGAATTTCCAATTTCCTCTCAAAGAGCAGCAGTGCACCAAACCTCTACGACCTGAGAGCACTGCAGGCAGCAGTTGGGGCTCACCAGCCATGCTGGGCACAGACGTGACACAAGTAGTCACTACCAGCAGCGCACAAGCCACAAACCTCATGTAATTGGGAGTGCCACACATGGTAGTGTGGCGGTCGTCAGGTCGTGTGAGCTGCGTGGCGAGCCCAAAGTCGGCGATGCGCAGAGTGCCGTCAGCAGCGAGCAGCAAATTAGAGAGGGTGAGGTCGCGGTGCATGATGGACAGGCTGTGCAGGTACAGCATCCCTGACACCACCTGCCGCAGGTACCGCACGCCTGCACGTACATGGTCTAGGATAACGCAACAGGTCTAGGATAATGCTCTGAGTCTCTCTAAGTTTCAAGCATAGGTAAACGACATAACACATACATTTTTAGCACTCACTTGAAAACACCATCATATCATATGACATGAAAAAACAGGACTGAAATTGCTTTAATGAATTGGACACAAAAATACTATGAGCACTTTAATAAAATGGGGAACCAAATTCTGACCAAATTGGGAGTTCATGTTAAAGTTTCACCACTAGAGAAAAACTTACATACCTGTCTTCTGAATTGTGAAATTATACTCAGTAAATATAGTTAAAGCTATGAAAAAAAAGTAATCTATCAATTTTGCATAATAAATAAAAGCAAATAACGGATAAAATAGAACGACAATGAAAGTTCCTGAGCTCAGCATTGGCAGGATATTCTGTGACCAGGCACTACTAGATCACCATTTGATGCCTCTTAAAATTCGATGGGAAATTTGATGTTACTGAATACGCTGAAGTGAAATAAATGCTGTTTTGATGAACACACAAACTAATATGTATTTAGTACATAGAACTCCATGTGGTGACCAGCTCTTGTCACAAAACTGCATTATTTCACATCAGCTTGTTAAAATTTTCAACAAAATATTACAAAGTAGTCAGCTGTCTTTAATTTAGAGAAGTACATTATTACTTATAGTGTAAATATCAATACAAGAACTGTAAAGTTACTATCATTTGCTGCCAACTACCAGAAGCAGAAGAGCACATTCAGGTCAACTGTGAGTTGCTTCTCTCAGCCACAACACATGATATATTCGCTATTATTGATTTAAATACTATATTTAACTAACAAATTGATTGCAATAAGACCCAATGGCTTATTTTACCCCTAGAGAAGAAAAAAGCATCATTGCAGGTGTGACATGAGGTATAGTCTCACGTCATAATGCTCATTGAAAAAACTGGAAGATAGATAATCTTCATCGAATAATATGTGAACCACTATATGCTCTAAAGATGTTTGCAAGATTTATTACTTATCTCATACTAAAATACAAGAAAATTAATCTAAACACCGTGTCTTTTATGCAATGACTGAGTTTCCATGGAGCTGTGCTAAAATTCGTAGGTAGAACATAAAAAATGGCATTTTTTAATTTAGAAAGATGAGCCTGAATTAATTTGTATGAAAACAACACCTTAAAGTTAACCACATTTCAGTATAACAAAAAATCATCTTGATCCTTACATTGTTTCTCTTCCAAAGGTTTCCCTTTGAGGGCTTTCTGCAGCTCCCCACCAGGGCAGAGCTCAAGCACGATATACACAAATTTGGCATCTTCAAAGCAAATGTAGAGCTTCAAGATGGAGGGGTGGTCGAGGGTGCAGTGGATCGACACTTCCTGGCGTACTCGTTCACTCAGGCCCCGCTCTTTGATTTGATCCTTGCTGATCTGAAGGAGGATTAAATGTACTTAACAAATATTATCATAGAAAGAATAAAAAGAAAATACCCTCAAGAATATCAAAAATTGTGATATTCATCTGATAAAGCATGCACTGCCATCTCTGAGCTTGATGACTCGTTAGCACCCTGGTAGAAGGCAAATAAGTTGGTTGGCCACCTAAATAAAACTAATGGCTTGCCCCAAGTGTTCAGTGCTATTCTATATAGTGTGGCCGACATATTCACGAATCAGCACTGCTAGACCCGTTCCAGGTATCGGGTCTGGAACAGAAGAAAAAAATTCTGTATTGTAGTTAGGAGGTGTAGGATAGAGAGTTCCCAGAAGGGTTTCTTGCAGACAGGTACAAATTGGTTGGCGCACCAGGAAGAACGACCTTGGATTACCATAATTTCGTCGATATCCACGAATGTTCTATTACAGGATTGCATTCATGTTATTTTCTTTGGGCAAGGTTTGCGTCGTATAAGATTTTTGGTTCCAGTTTGTGTGTGATCTGCTGATGTACATGTGCTTTAACAGTTTTGCTGTCCATTGGGCGCGATGTTGTGCTCGCGGGGTTTTGTTGGAAGGTTCGATGGGGCAGAGTATTTTTCCAGCAAGTCGGAAACAATATTCTTTGATACGGTCGTTACCCTTTCAAGAGAACGTACATGAAGGACTACATGAGGGCCCGGTTTTGTAGTAGTTCTGCGAGTGGGTCTTTGGGTATTCGAAGGAGGGTATGACAGGTCACGTCTGTCGTCCTGACTCTGTTTAACTGAGCCGCTCGCAGAAGGCCGCCGATTTAGGGGGGCGAGTATTCCTGATGGGGTCACGTCTTGAGACATGTGTTGTATTTTCTGAGACTTGCATTGGTTTAACATGCGTATTGCTCTTAAAGGTTCATTAAAAGACGGGTCATGGTATGTAGAACGGATTGTTTCGTGTACAGATGGCGAAGCAATGCTCACTGATCGATGCTCACGGAGCTGCGGTCCACCCACGACACCCCGCCTCACCTGGCGAACAGAACTGCTCGGCCCAGTGATGTGTGGAGCAGCATACATTTCACCTTAACTGCCAGGGGTTGCGCAATTGTTAAGTTATTCTTGCAGGGGCCTGACCACGTCCGCATTGGTTTGGGGTTTTAAAAAACGGCTGGTGACGGTACGTTTGGCTTCACCGTAACTGAGCATTTCGTTGGTTTGGATTGCTAGCACTTCCTCTTCCAATTTCTATTAGAAACAAGTATTGGAGCTAGCTGGGTAAGGTTAGTCGCAATTGGCACACTGCTGAGTTTGTATACGGTAGTTCATGCTGGTTTCCGCCGCAGTTGGCGCAAATGCTTTGCTCAGCTCGACAGGTTTTGACTCCATGCCCAAATAGGGCGCATGGACTTCATTTATAACAACGGCGGGGTTTTGGAATATACTGCCGTACTGGGCACCGCGTCCATCCGATTTCTATGGACTGTGGTAGGGAGCACCTGTCAAAGGTGAGGGTATAAATCAGAGGAGCCAGTGCCCCTTGTATCATTCTCTTCGTTCGGTATATTGCCTTCACACCAAACTGTTTTAACTCCTCTAGCAGCTG
>VOMN01007885.1:0-12768 GCA_014899125.1 Orchestia grillus
ATATTCCTAAGTGACTTTAAATTATATTTAATTAAATAACTTTTATCACGGTAAAAAAAGAAATTAAAACAAACTTGAAAAGACTTACCAATTGTATAACGCTCCACTCTATGAGTGAGGAGGACCCAGGTTCTACCCCCTGTGTACGACTGCGGAATTTGCAGAGAATCATTAAGAAGCCAGGATAAACAATTGACAGGCCCATGCAAGGAATACTGTACATTATTTTAAGATTATTTTAGAAGAGAAAACAAAATTTCCGTCAGTTTGTCATTTGAACGAAAAGAAAATTTACTTCATCAGAATTTGTTAACTCTCTTGAATTACTTGAAGAAAAGTTCAATACCGGTGAATTGATTACAATTTAACTCCTAGTGGTACATACATCGTTTTAATGTAATACACATGAGTCCCTTGTTACATGTCAATATAGAACACATGAGTACGAAGTCAAGTCGAACGTAAGTTTTTTGTAAGTTTCTTGTAAGTTATCAGTCCATGTTGTAAAGTAGATACAGTACTTGTAGAGGGAAGTTAGTAGCTCTTTCTTCTATTTCTAAAAGAATCTCAATTTATCATTTTTACGAAAAAAGGGATTCGGAAATTTAGAAAAAACCGTGGGCGGGTTGTCACCTTTCCAACTTCTCACCCTTATTCAATTCTATTATCGTCAGCTGTTTTTTTACAGTTTCAGTATTGAGCTATGGCAAGGTTCATAACAGTTTATAACAGTTAAGAGGTTTGAAAATATTGATATTTAAAGGCACCACAACTTTCCTCTAAAACATCAATATTTCATCCCATGCTTTTGATAACATGTTCAACTTTATGTTCTCATGTTATGGTCTGTTTCTTAAATAACAAACATAAATTTCGATTTTGCCAAGTAAAGAGGAGTATTCAACGAATTTATACAATAATTCAAGTTTTGTCAATAATTCATACAGTAATTCATTGAGTGATCAGCTACCAAATTAGCAATAAAAGTTTGGGGTATCACTGAGATTTGCATTTTTGATTATACATGTAGCACTGTTCTCTTAGTCAGTTATTAAAAGATTATTCATGTCACATGTGCCACTCGTTCTGGAATACACTAACTTTTCTCTCTTTCTAACTGCACAAGTTGGTATTCAGTACGATTGTGAAACTCACATATGTTTTTCAATAACTAGAGGATACAAATCCGTAGAAGTTTTGACGCACTATGATTCTAATTTAAATTATCGATGTTTCGTTTGTATAATTCCTAAATGGTTCAGCTATTTGTCAACATTTTATGGCTTATCTTATGTGTATATAAGCGAATCAAGGTTTCAATGAGCCACTTTTGAACTACAATTTTCAAATTTTATGATGTATGTACAAGAATCACGTGACGATTCTGGTTAATTTCAACCTTTAGGGCCTATCACCACTCGACGCTGAGCGATCGGCCAGTGAATTAATAATCACCATTGAAAATTATAACGTGGCTGTTACATTTAATTTCAAAGCTGTAGGCTTACGGTTTGAAAGCCCTATTTTTTCTACCATTTCCTGTAAATGACTGATTTCGGAATTAACTATTTTTTCAGTTTTTTACTTCTTTCGTTCCTTCTGAATGAGGCTTGCGTTCCGCTAATATTTCTCAGCCTCCGTATTTTTGCAGGCGGATTGAAGCGAAAAAATGTTCCAATGTGGGTTTCCTCAGTGCAACATTCACTCTTGAATAAAAGAGTCCTGACATAAATGCACTACGAGAGCTATTTAACCTAATTTATTCTCAATATTTACACTATTTTCCATTTATTTCTGTGTTAATGCGTAAATCAGAGAAAGTTGACCCGCTACCTCCATCGCGCTCCCTCTTCTTGAGACTTAGAGATGATGGTTCGCATATTATTTTCATCAAAGAGCATTTTTAGGGAGATAATAAAAATCCAAGCACTCACAGAGTGCAGTCGAATGCAAGCAGTTCAGTCAGAGAATGACAGGCTCACCTTTAATGTAAAATTGTTGAGGCGTAATGAATTTACATAAAACATCGTCAAATATGTGTACTTTAAATGCTGTGAGTTTCGTAACGATTTCTAAGACAAAGGTAAACATATAAAAAAAACTGATATTATTTCTCTTGAATACAAGTAAACACACTGAAAAACTCAACCAAAATTTGAAAAGTGAGAAAATACAATAAAAAGATTAGCCCTTATTAACCATTACCTATTACATTTCATCGCTGGGTGCAAGAGCGCGCTGAATGCCTCCCATACATTTAATGCTAAATTATTGAAGCAGAAATGACATCCAACAACTTTTAAATCAATTCATATTTTCACACGTTCACTGCAGGTCTACATATACTTTTAAGATAATATCCATGTGTATTAGACATAGACCTGCTCTGCGTATGATGATGAGTAGTAGTGTGTGCAGTGCGCAAGGAAGCGTTTTCCATAGATCAAACGAAAAGGATCTTAGCCGTCTGTCCAGGAGAAAATGTTCCCTATTTGTCAGGCCCAAATGTCTCTAAGCTTCACTTCATGATAAACACACGAGAAATAAATTAACAGTTCGCCAAAAATTTCCTGATTTCTCAATGAAACTTGAACCCAGCACAACTACCGCAGACTCATGGCAAAAGCAACTAAGAGCACGAAGGAGGCTACTCAACTCTCTGTAAGTTTTGATCTTGGCTGAAGTATAAATATTTCGCTTATACGAGCAATATATATTGTCACATATATAACTTTAGTTTGCGCATTTTTCTTGGGAATTAAAAGGAAAGATAGGGAATTCACACACCGATGTACTTTTACATGAATCTAATTACTTTTCTAATCTACATTTATACTGACAACATGAACTGAACGCTGTTCCGTGTAACGCACTGGCGTTTTTAATAATATGGAGGTACTTTAATTTGATATGAGCTTCCACAAAAGCCGTCCATCCAATTTCGTTTTAAAAGAGGAAGTTCCAATTATAAGTTTTTACCAGTTAGTCGAACAGGTTCCATTCGTTGAGATGGTTTCGAAGCAAACTTTATATTTGAAACATGCAAAACCACATGTTTGAATTGAGCTAAGCTTAGAATGATACTGTTACAAATTCAGTCTCCGGGATGGTACCTTTGATAGAATCAAATTGTGTGTGAAGGGGGTACCTCTTCTGCCCTGCATCGTACGCCTTGTCTGGGTAGACGACGGTTTGGGCATTGGACAGCAGGATGCCCCACAGTCCGTAGGTGCCGTGGGAGTACACGATGTGCTGGAACATGGACAGCTGCACCAGGTCTTGCTCTGCCGAGGCACCGTCGTCCGGAACAATCACATCGTCGGTAGTGGAGGAGAGGAATTCTCTACACCACTCCCGCTCACTTTCCTCAGTCAAGATGTTGAAGATCACTTCTCGCCCAAACCTGAAGCAATCAACGAATTGTAGGAACAAAGAACAAGAAGATCATGGCGTACCAAAAAATTTTATCCCCTCTACTCGATTACACTTACATTGTTTTACATGTTCTTAATAATTTACCCACTGTCGCAAACTGTATCATAAATCATTCATTATAAATACTCAATTAAAGGCATCAGGCTCCAAAAAATTTGGGAAATAATTCAAGCAGTTGAATAAAAGTGTCATACATTTAACGAGTGATATCATTACAAGTCTCTGCAAGGACAGTACACTGTGCGGATATAATGGGAGGAATATGGGCTAACATGAAAATTTGTAATTATAAAAGTTAATAATAGTGTATCAGCTGCCAAAGTTTTAAATGATACACGCATAACATTGTTTTTGTCAATAATGCTAATCGTAATGAGCTCATAGAAAAATTAATGTTATATATCTCCATCTACACATCCTTATATCGACGCTACTTCGCTTTGACTGGTGAAATTCATTTTTATGTTTTCCTTTTGATGTCGAACTGGTCAACCTAAGTGAGACTATTTTGATGATAAAATGGTCACTGTGCTTTGGTAGAAACTCAAGAATAAAGTGTCTGGTTCGTTCCTGTTGCCGCATTCCAATTCTAACACAATAATCTTTAGAAAAAGATGACCAGAAAGAATATGATTAGAGAACATCGATAATGAAACTCCAGGAGGCTACAAAAATGTGTGGCGGCACTATGGTTGATCGTAAGATATTTATTAAATGCGGTACATATGGATGAGCGCAAATTGCTAACAAATAAGTTTATTACTTTCAGAAGAAATTAGCAAGTGAAAAGTATAGATATGATCTTTTTTTATGGACAAACACTTATCAATAACATAACTGCACATTGCACTGAAAGATAAAATTCTTAAGCAAAAAGTATTGAAAATTTCAGAGCAAATATATCAGAGATGCTATATTCAGAATTATACTGTCAATAGATATAAAACTGGGTCGTTTTTTAGGTTTAAAAAAAAGATAGACTCCCAACTGAGATGTAGGTATCCTTGATATACATATAAATACAGTTGTGCACTTTGTGCATCTGAGTATGAGGGCATGACTTCCCGTACTCTAGGGTGTAGGATCACCGGGCATATAGGTAAAAGTTATTGCATGGGGAATTTTCTAAATAGCCCATCCCACTCAGCCATCCGAAATCATGGATTTGGTTGTAATACTACAAAAGATTTCAGTACCTTTAGAGTTTAAGGTCGAGCAAAATTCTCCTCTGAGTTAAGAATTTTAGAATCCCTTTTCATTTTTAAAATGAAACCTGATTTGAATAATCATGTCATTTCTTTTCAACCACCCCTAGTTAAAAAGTAATTTATCGCACGTTTACTCCAAAAAATATAATTGGTTTTTTTCTCATATTTTTTTGCAGAGGTTAGGTATTGTTGTTTCATAGCTGATGATGAGCGAATGCTCGAAATATTCTACTTTTTACGAGTTGTTTATCAGCTCGGAAATACATTTTACGATTAAAAATGTTTTATACAGTTTCCTAGTTCTCTCTTTCTTGCTGAAGATTACGAAGTTCCCAAATGGTTGCTTAAAAAGTATTGAAAAAACAAAATATCTAGAAGCATTTCTGATAGAACTGTTAGTCGCGAAGCCAACTTCCTCGACTGAGAACTGTTGCGGTGGTCGCCAGCCCAAACAGACACAATCACCGACAAACATACAAGCTGCTTTATGTCAGCATGAATCTATTTTCGCTGTGCTTGACTTGATACAAAACTGCGTTGTATTTTCATTTAACGCAAATATTTTATCAATGCTACTGAAGTGTAGTAAATCTGTTTTCCATCCTCTCATTATTTCCCACCGCATAATATAAAGCTGTCAGCGACCATAGAGAATGAAAAAAAAGAACCTTTATTAATTCCAACACGTTTTACCGTTGGGTTTTCAATGCCTTACAACTAATGGCGTGGTGAGGGATGTGAGGAACGTGTAGTTTAAACTTCCTTGTCCAAGGGAAGTACTCCCTGCTTACGTGAAAACTCAACTTTTCATCTAATGTCAAAATACGGAAAGTGAGAACATAACAGAACTATGATACTTTACGCTGCCCACGTTGATCTTACATTTGATGAGGTACGAGTTTCTTCAATCAACTTGGTTGAAAAAACTCTACTCAGAGGGAAAAGCACTGACCGCTGCCTGTAGTAGCTGAAAGCGCTGTGGTAGTGGGCAGGAGGCAGAAGCTCCTTGTGCCCTGAATGTTTCTTCAGCACAGCAACCATATCTCCTCGACGTACGTGCACCCCCACTACGGCCTTCTGAAGCGCAAGTTTAGGGATTGAGAAACACGCTCGTATATACGGAGATCAACTTACTACCCCACAGAAAGCTTGGAATTTTCTCGAAAAGGGTCAATTTTATCCAGCAATAGATTACGTTACTTTTTTGTGATTGCGACTCTTCTTGAACATATGTAGAGGTTCAAGTTCTTTTACATCACGGGTCGCTTCAACGCTCAACTGTTACAAGGAGGATCAGTGGCAGGTATACATAGAGCGGTGGGCCGGGAATCTTATCAGTAATTTCGCTGAACGTATTGATTATTGCCCCCGGTTGTGCGTGGGATGCTGCTTGTAGTGAACCATTCTCAGCCTAGTCATAGTTACTAAACTGGTCATTGTTCATTGTCGTGCTAGTTACACTTACTACGATTTACATACAGACACAAGGATTTTGTCTGCGTTTTTAGCGTACAAAATAAATTTGTAACAGGAGCAGTCGAAGGCCACAATTAATTATGATCAACCGACGAGCTCCCACTGACCAATAATTCGACCACCTTGTGAGTGATATTTGATGGTTAATAGAGCGTAAATCAGGTGAAAGAAATGAAGCGAAGAAGCCTTCTAAGAACTCGTTCGCACTCACTACGTAGTTTGTACTGTAAGAATATCTCGTTATTCTGTCCTTGTCGTAGAGGAGAAAGTACAAATGGGAGTTACGGATGCTAGTATGGAATACCACATTGTACAGACTCGTAGGTGCTATACTCTGGTAGAAAGTACTCGAAACTGTGAGTCGTCACGTACTACAGTCGTACAGCTCACTCTAGCTGTTGTTAGAAATACTTGTGATTTATAAGCGATAACGACTCCAAATTTTACTAGGTACAGTACACGAAAGATTTGTTTGTAAGTACAAGCCATTATGTAACGTGGAGATTATTATCTTTATGCATGTGAAAAACAAATATTAGTTTAGAGTATGGGCATCAGAGTTGATAGCCATGCATTTAATGTCTGGTTTCCACATGCGCTCAGCATATTCAGAGGTTACGACCGCTAAGATGGCGATATCATTAATATGGAATACTGGCACATGCATTCCACACCTCGCGATAAAGCTGCAGAGTGCCTGTTCTGTTTTGTAAAATCTTCAACTGATGCTAGAGGGGAACAATGGATTATGCGTGAGACGAGCGAGATGAAGGCACATGTAGAGTGATCCGGATACGGCAAAGGAATTTATATTTGTCATTATTGCAAATGAAACCCTGTTGTGTTGTTAGAATTATGCCAATTGGCCTCATATTCAAGTATATTATTATCAGATGTCAAGCAAATGAAATGTGACGGTTTGTAATTAGGACTAACACTGTGAATTTATTGGATGTGATCGGTGGGATTCCATATTTACACCCCATTTTCCAAAAAAGAAAAATGTAGTTTCTTGAAAAATACAATTTTTTTATACATTTCGAGTCGTTATATGTGATTTGTGTCTTAGTAAGCATTGAAGAATTGGTGTATCTTCACACTATGCGGCATTTTACAATTATATCTTTTTTCTGTTACTACAAATGACAGAATATAAAATCGTACTCCATATTTGTACCTATTCCTCTACTTATTTTGTAACGCAGTCAATACCCGCACAGAGCACGTTAGATTGGTTCCAGCAAAAAACCGTTTTATACTCTTGTTTGCATCTTATAACGCGCTCTATTTTCTCTTACGACAGATTTTCTGTGCTATTTGACCCTCACCCTGTTTGACACCGCTCTACGCTTGGGGTGATTGTGTACCGGTTCCTGCTGAAACTGGTCCATCGTTCTATGCGGGGGAAGACTGTCCGTACTGTACATATAGTGCTAGTTAAATCTGTTCAAACATTGAACTACCCAACTTACGGTTTCTTCCACTGGCCAATTATGGATGTTGTCACGCATAAACTGTCCGAGGCGCTCTTCCGCACTTCTCTGAAATGTTTCGAAATGAAATTTTTAATCGCAAAGAACTCGCTATTGCATCCAATTATCACGTAAGCACATGCCAATAAACTTATGCTTTTGATAGCATATCATTAGGCTAGCGTATTTTTTTACCTTTTGATTTTAGCGATAACATCGATTGGTTGGCCTCACAAGACATGGGACGTGTTCCACGAAACCATCTCAATGCAAGACAATCTGAAAACATGTGGTATATGATGAAATCTTAAACAATGGCAACCAAACAGCAGTAACGTTGAACTCAAACCTTTTTGGCGAGGGTAATTATTCCAAAGGGTAATTATTTGGCGACCAGCAATGTTGTTGTTGCGACACAGATGCCATTCTGGGATACACGAGAACTCCAGGCCATATGCAGTGCGATAGCAATATCAGAATGGGGATGGCAACAGCGAAAAGTTGCCACCAATGTTGACACTTTGTCAAACATGCAGTCCTCGATAAATTCTGCAATCGTTGTTTGCCGATTTTGCACTCGAATCATTCGTTTCAAATCAAATCAAAACTCGAATCATTCGTTTTCAAGTTTTCAAATCAGAAAGTCTTTGAAAAAGGCCGGAAAGGAGAATGCGTCTGACTTCAAACCCAGGCGCAATAGCTAAATCATTACATAAATCCATAATTTATGCGGAACTCATTACACTCAAAATCCGCAAATCATACTCATATTCTCGAATCATTGAACCTGTGATTATCGACAATAGAAAAGAACTGATTTCTTTTGCTGAACACAAACTCCTTTGAAATGATCATCATCCTTCCCTTTTATCCTACGAATTTTATCCTTTTATCCTTCCCTTTTATCCTACGAAACAATCATACGCCTATCATTTTACCCGCCAATTATGTACTTTTCTAAAGCACGCGAGTGGACTAACAGTCCGACATCGGAGCGAGACACCGACCTGAAGCGAAGGCTTGAATACAAGATTCTGTCTCCAGAAGTCCCTGATGCCCCAGAATATCGACACGTTGCAGGGTGTACTAGTCATTAGAGTGTAAGGATGCAGTCGCATTCCGGCTTCCAGCTTCTGTAATGCATCCACGTACGGGATCTTTCTGCTCTGCGCCTAAAAGTATACACATGTAAAGGTATCATAAAAAAGCATTATCAAGACTGTTTCGAAATTGACAGTAATTTGTTCTTCTAAATTTTATTCAGAGTTCTGTGGCGCAGTACATAACGCGCTGCCCTAAAAGCGAAGTGGACCCAGCTTCTATCCTATACATACGACTACAGGACTTTCAAAGAGCTACGTAGCCTTTCCCTTGGGAAAGGAAGCCTGAACTCCATTCAAATTCCCCAC
Organism: Orchestia grillus; assembly: GCA_014899125.1. Classification (NCBI taxonomy): domain Eukaryota; kingdom Metazoa; phylum Arthropoda; class Malacostraca; order Amphipoda; family Talitridae; genus Orchestia; species Orchestia grillus. Next base: position 9,001 of record VOMN01007885.1, read on the forward strand.
TGCACTCCCGCGTCATGTCAGTAATTAGAAATCGTTAAAAACCAATCTGTTATACTGTGTGTCAACTCCATTGGAATCGAGTTTCTTTCCTTTATTCCATTACAATGTGTTGAGGGGCGCCTAAATCCATGTTATGTTTTAATGCTGGTACGGACAGCGTTATAGGACGAGTCTTTTCCTTGCACACAGACGAAAACGAAGAATTAGTGTACATAGGTTGGCGATAGAGTGCCTCGTGAGAACAATCACTTCGTCTTCGCGCATGGGAGGCACTTATCCGATCATTTGTATGTTTTGCTTCACTTTTTTGCGAAATGATACAAACCCTAAAACTTTATTTCAATCATTTATAATTATGCATCATCATTACAGTTTGTCATGCAAGTAAAATACGAATAAATCTGAAGTGTTTCTAAAGTCGGAAAGTATTTTTTAAATATCTTCGCTACCTTCATAACGCTTCTCATTTATTTTCACTTAATGATTCTCTGCAAATTCCGCAGTCGTACACTGGGGGTAGAACCTGGGTCCTCCTCACTCATAGAGTGGAGCGTTATACAGTTGGTAAGTCTTTTCAAGTTTGTTTTAATTTATGTTTTTTCTGTGATAAAAGTTATTTAATTAAATATAATTTAAAGTCACTTAGGAATATTTTCTTGCTATAGTGTTTTCAAGACAATATTTTATCTTGAGCGACTCAATTTCCCTGAAATATTTAGTTTTTGAGTGCTTAATTACTACTTAAATTCACATCGTTCTGGTGAGAATAATAAGGGCATTTAATGCATTGTCGTCGACATTATTCCCTTGATAATTAAGAATGAGGAAAACAGCGTTTCCACACTGTGATTGATGATAAAGCATTACTTAAATACCGCTCATTTAAAAATCATATTAAAAGTCACAAATCAAAGTAACAAATGAACACTGTAATGTTATCCTTTTTGAACCTGAAAAATAAATGACACGCTTCTTGACAAACACTTAATGAATGATTAAGCAATGGGACCTCGTTTTTAAGATACCCTGTGTATCTCACAAGAAGGCTGATACTTTGTAGGATCGAATCTCATCAGTTTGTCGATCGAGGTTATAGCGATACGTACCAAGTGGGAGGATGGCAGCGATACGTACCAAGTGGGAGGATGGTAGCGGTACGTACCAAGTGGGAGGATGGCAGCGGTACGTACCAAGTGGGAGGATGGCAGCAGGGGCAGAGTTAAGGAAGTGAACAGCTTCAACAGCATTTTGTTCATCTTCGGATGGATGAACGCCTGCGGATGATATTGGAGCGTTACGGAGCCAATTGGATGGTATTAAAGGAAGAAAAGATCTTTTATTCCGAAATAAATCTCGTACAGTACAGATGATAATCGGGTTTTCAATAAGTAAGATACAGACATCACTCTGAAATATGTAAATCACGTTGAAATTTCAAACGTGATTTTGAGTACACTGGTCGATCGCTTAGAGCCATTTGATGAAAACCATTAAAATTTAAAGTCATTTTTAAAATTTTTGTTGGATACTTCCTTGCATACGATAAAATTAAAATTATACGTAAAATAAATGCTACATAATTTAAACAGAACGCTGGAACATATTGATCTGTAGTAATATAGAATGGAAAATTGAGAATTGATACTACTACCAAAGAGGAAAGATGACAGGAAAAATCGGTAATTCTGAAATAAGTCGCATGTGAGGCATTAGTGGTACATTATAGTAACAGCTGTGGGATTTCTCTAACCCTTATTAATCAATACTTAATATTATGTACGATAAAAGATTAGGAGCACGATAACTTGGTGGCAACCGGTACGTGACAGAACGTATTAAAAATAACTACGCGTTCTCCAAAAGTTATATCAGTAATTGTATTTACATTTAATCCTCGCCTCGAGAGACACAGCATAACGCAACCTCAATTTTTAATTTTCAAGATACAATCTCAAAGAGATTTTTCATCTACTTAACTTCGTCTCGTAACTTCCAACCTTTACGTGAAACAGAATTAAGTAGTATGGTGTCATATAATTATGTTATAACAACTTAAATTATTTTTGTAGTCGTTGCAGAAGCGAAAGTCATTTCTAATAAAGTTATTCCTCTCAATTAACTTTCATTATTTTAGTAAAATCACTCGTAATGTGTCACTTTTTTGATACGTTAACTGAACAATCATCCGAACTTTATTCATTTATTTAGCAACATTTATACTTCAAATGACAAGGATCAATTTTGTCATCGTAAATTCCTTTATTAAATATTAGCTAAGCATAGATGTATATTACACTGCAAATTTCAGTTATGTTATTACATGAGCAAGAATGTATTTGGAATGTCATGAAAATTTTATAGGACTGTTCGATTAAAATTTTCCTATATTCCGTAATTCTAAAATATCTGTTTGCTTCAACATGAATGACTCAAGCGGTCAACCAAGTTTCAGCGGTCAACCAAGTTTATTGCGAGGTATGATAGATTATGTTATGAAAACCAATTTTTATTACGATAGAGATTGGCATTATAGCATAATCTTAATGATAAGCTTAAATGCTAAATTCCTCTATTTTCACTATCATCAAACGGCAGAAGGAAACGGTCTCATTCAACAGCTCGCGGATATGCGAAGGCTCACCATGCACACAAAGCGGCGGCACCCCAGTGTGGCCCGGGCTTGAAGGCCCAAACATCGTCAAGATGTTCAAGGAATTCAAGGCTGAGACTTTTACCAAACGTTGCAATACCGTTCGTCACTGTTGTTCTTGTAATTTGCTCGCTGATATTTGATATCACTGCTTATGTTTAATCCATAACTCAGAAACAACAGAAAAAGTCCCTGTCATACTTTGATCTTTATAAATATCGCTAAAAATAACAACAATGCCGAGCCGGTTAAAAAATTGGAGTAAAATATCGGCGGAATAATTAGAAAGTAGCTTCCGCTCCTCAGCGCATTGAGCTAGAAATAAATGCATCATTTGCAGCTCCTGAAAAAAGGTAAGGAGGTTAGTAGCTGTGTAACGAATTGGTACCCACCTCCGCACCCATTTATGGGTAGTACACAGCAAGCACCTACATACCTCCATGGAGAAAGTGATGTTGGTGTGCAGTAGGTGGACGTACTCACACACTACGTTACATAGTCTTCCCCCGGGCAAAAATGACACAACGCCTCTGGATGGATTTCGAGTATCACTCGCAGGGTCATTCATGGGGTTAGCAGATTTACTAATTTTAACGAGTGTCACAGGCGGTTGATAAATTGAAATCAGGAATACCAATATGGCTGCATTACAAGAAAGTACAAGTAGAAATAATGTGTACTTATGTGTCATAATTGTACAGCTTGCCTGAAACATCGAAAAACATATGTCAATTTTTCATAATTTGTGTAGGAAATGTTCTCTTCGATGTTATTCACCGTGCAGATGCAACTGCTGTAACAGAAATGGCGTTAAATAAAATCGAGTCATAAGAAAAAGTAAATTTTAGGATTTTGTCGCATTGAGTTCAATTATACGATGTGGATATGATTCTTGAACCATATTTTTGGAAACGAAAACAATTGGCTTAGAATAAAAGTAGTAAATATATTCGTAGTCCTATTCAAGATGAACATTGAATGCTTAGATTGAGTGAATCTTGGTTTCAGAGTAAACAAGTATCGAATTCGAAGCCGTACTGGCAATAAATGAATACTAAACTGAAATATATCAGTATCTCAAAGGAGTGAGGAGAAATGAATTCGTTTCGGTTTCCAGT
>VOMN01007887.1:0-29839 GCA_014899125.1 Orchestia grillus
GCTTCAATAATTAATTCAACGAAATATCCATCAAACAAGTGAGCAGAAGTGTCATGGGAAATTTTTAAATTCATCAGGCTGATATAGTTTCATAGTATGATGTTTTCAACTTATATCTAAAACTGACGCGTTATAACCTCTATTACATCTAGCATTTTTTCCTTATGTAAAATACTCAGATCGCCTGCATTACACGTGAAGTTTTGTAATACAGAAGAATAATGGAAGTGAATTGGCTAAGAATTCTGTCCAATTTTTCTGTATCTCAAACATCGCTTAGAAATCGAGCACTTTTCCGCCGAGCTAATGTCAACCTCAAAAATTCTAAGACCTGCTTGAGCGTGCTATGTTATGCTGGCATTTTCGCTTCCGCAGGCTACTTAGTCCCAGCAAGAATTCGTTGTCCCAGCAAGAATTCGTTGTCCCAGCAAGAATTTGTTCCCCCAGCAAGAATTCGTTGTCCCAGCAAGAATTCGTTGTCCCAGCAAGAATTCGATGTCCCAGCAAGAATTCGTTGTCTCAGCATGAATTCGTTGTCTCAGCAACTTTTAGTGGCCTCAGCAAAAAATCAATAGTCTCAGTAAAAAATTAATAGTCTCAGCAAGATTTAGTAGTTTCATCAAAAATGAATAGTCCCAATAAAAATTAGAAGTTTCAGCAAAAATGGTAGTTTCTGTAAAAATTAGAAGTCTCTGCAAGAATTAAGTTGACATGCGTAGCTTGGCCGACGACGGAGTTTCAGCTTCAAATTGCAATTTTTTGCACTAGATCTGCATTTCATCCGCCCAAAAAGCGAGAGCCGCTGCAGCTCTTTGAAGGAGAACCGGTTAATTTCTCCCTCTTCCAGTCGTTTCACTTACGATCTTCTGAGAAGCGTTCTGTCGTTTCTGAACAATCTACGAGCCAAGTTTCCGCGTTATGTGTCCGTGATATACAAAAGTTACGCATATTTTCAGGTCACTTGTTTTGGAACGGTGCATCGAACTAAGATCACAGCGACACTTTTAAGATAAATCCTTCTTAGCTTCTTATTTTAGAGAGCCGTGCGCAACTTTTGCCAAATTTCCAGGATTCATAGCTTTGTAATTCGTCACTCGTGTAAATTTTGCGATAGTAATGGACTGTAAATTTCACTCAGAGATAAAGGGAAAGTGTCTCTGGTTATAAATAATTTATCAATAAGATATTGTATTATAAATTTCAGTGAACCTCGAGCAGTATAAAAAGGAGCATCATTGTTGAACTTTAAACGGAGGAAGTTAAATAGAATCTAGATACGTACAATTTTCCTTTTACATATTATATTGCTGTCCCGAGTGTCCCGTATATAAAAGTCATGAAGTGCTTAAAAGTTCCCTCAGTTGAACTTGTAGAAAGTCGAAAAAAATGTTCAATGATTTATACACATTTACTTGCATTTATTTAGGTTTTTAGTGGAATGCCGTTTCGCAAAAAGACAGAAGCCGCGGAGAAATTCGTGACTAGAATTTTCGTGAGCTCAGTTAAAATTTTATCCCAACGGTTTAGAAAATCTAGAAAAGCGATGAAAAAAAAACAAGCTCTAGTGCAAATCGGGCAGTCGGTGCAGCGTGGCCCGATAAGGTGCAACAGGGAGAGTGGACTTATCAGTCCTGTAGAAAAGTCCAAGTGGAAATTTACTTTTTTTTTTTAAATCGGGCCGCCATACCGGTCTTCTATTTAACGATTGGGATTTTTCTTCTAAGATCGTGGCCCACGATTTTAAACCTAAACTTCAAAACTTGTATAGTATCACCTACCAGAATAGAAATAAAAATTTTAAAGTTACGTGAAACTGGATTAAAAAAAGCGTTTCACTCCTTTAGAAGTTGTAATAGTCCAGGAGATTATTTTTTTATTTTTTCTTATGATATTTTATATCCTTGTAAGAGAATATTCATCCAGACTAAAATGTCTGGTCGGCATCGTAAGAACCTAATATTTCTGTAGTGTTGTTCATTTTTAAAGTGGAAAATAAAGGCAAAACAATAAGGTCAGATTAAATTCCTTAGCAACAAATTCATAAAATTTTACGCCAAGTTGTGTCAAAAAAAATTTTTTTGCCTGTGATTGTTTCGAAAGTTAGAAATAGAAACACCAGCAACTGCTCAACTAAACACCAACAACTGCTCAACTAAACACCAACAACTGCTCAACTAAGCACCAACTACTGTTCAACTAAACGCCATCAACTGTTCAACTCAACATCAACAACAGCACAACTAAACGCCAACAACTGCTCAACCAAAGCCCATTGAGCTTGAGCTTGAGTGTCTGCTGGTGCTCTTGCTAAGTTCTGTTAGAGCGCCCACCAAGAATGGCTCAAATGGTTCAGCCGTTGTCCCCATTAATTCACTGACGCGGCTTTTATTTGATCCGTCTTGCTTCTTGCTGGTGTCATTAGAGAGCAACACGATATCTAATGACGTTCGAAAGAAATAATTGCAATTTCCTCTATTCAAGTAATCAGCGAAGGCATTTTCAGCCGTAACCAGACGGGTTGGTCAAGATTACAACACAGCCGTAGTTGAGCGTTTATTTTTAACCCATTAAGTAGTACATTTAACCATATCTGTGTACGCCAGCATGTTGAGGCCTGCCTCTCCTGAAATGGCAAGAATACATATGGCAGATGTCAGCTGGTCTAAGTAGTCCATGCAAACTTGTGCAGTCACGGCGACCGACAGCCGCGTTTCGATTTTTTTTCCAGCAAGATGTAGACCAAGAATGTGCCTGAAACTCAACTGGTGTTGACAGGTAATTTTCTGGATGAGTTCTCGCCCTCTTAGCGCGATCTCATGTGCATTTACACCAGCCTACTCTTGATGCTCACGCCTGTTTCTATTTACGTAAAGCAGGTCGAGTTGGTGAAGATGGTGGTGACCCGCTTCCTGCCTCAGCAAACGGCAGCTGGCTGGACCAGCTGACGCCGAATTGACCAACTGTGGCTATGTGGGTCTGCTGTGGCACGATGCCATCATCCAAGCCTCTCAGAGCTCAACGTTTTCACCTCAATCCACACTCGGATAAATAATCCAGCCGAGCTCTCCTGCGGCATATGTTGTGTGCATGCCGACCTCCATGTACCAACTTCTTTGGAACGCATTTTGATTGTACATATTACCACAAGTATGACTAATTCATTCAAAATTTCATACAATGTTAATGTACGTTACTTAAGTTGATGTCTTGTCTAGCACACTGCTGCAGATTAAATTCATAGTGAGAACGAAAAGTGACTCTGACGTATCTAGCATATTTTAATTATTTAAACAAATTTAAAGCAGAAGCCCCGTTGATCAACTCCACCGCACCTCTGAAGTGTGCGCTGTTTTATGGAGAATTATTCTGTCTCCATTCCCTTCAGTTCCTCGATCCACCTAACGCTCTCATATTTACTTCAAGCTTAGTTTAATTTCGTTTCTTTTTTCTTACAGTCCTGATTTTTTTACGAAGCTCGTCGATGATTTCATCTATGTTCGAGTACGCATCATCAATGTTCGCGTCGCAGTATTTTCCAGCTAAACATACTAGAAGGGTATGTTCAATTTGGCATTTACAGGATTAAAATTTCGCATTTTGGTATTTAAGAGAGCATTCGCTCTATGAAGCGTCGTCGTTTTACTTTCAGTCGTGCATCCTTAGACTCGAGTTCGTCCCTCGACTTCATACGCTGCTTCATTATCTCTGTCAAACTCAGAAAACGGGATGAGTGCTGAAATGTACCATATTTTACTTTTTTTTAAATTTTAGTGCATTAGATGTCTTCAAACTTTTTAAAAGGAATCACGGATGCAAAGTTAATTCTTACTAATTGGATGTACTGTCGACTGTTTATTGTCACTTACCATAGCTTTTCGAAGCACAGAATGGAGATGTTTGATAAGACATGGAAGTGCATAACCATTCAATTGAAGTGCAATGCTGCATCCATGTCATTGGCTTGATATTCGTAATCGATGCTTTGACATTAGCTTTGTATTCATTTCCGGGTTCTAGGATCCTTTATTTATGAAGATCCGGAGTTTTTAACACCTACAGGATGACCTTTCATTCAAGCCTGTATTTGGAACCTTTATTTGAGACCGAGAACGACCGGATTAAAAAGCACGAAATGCTCGTTTATTCAAAATAGTCATCCGTGAGTTGATAGATACACTTCTTTGAGCAACATGAATCTTAATTCAAATCGAATCTAAATTTTCTTTATAAGTCTCTCCTCCTGACATTTTCTGGCAACAATTTTGAAACTTGCCCCGCTGTGCTGAGAAAAACCGGTTTCTGATATTCTTGTCGAGGGTTTTTTTCTTCAAATAACAATGTTCATTCATTGTACAGGTTTTCCGAGTAAATTTCTATATCTAGCTCCACTACCTTGCGCTGCAACTTTCCTGCCCAAAAGCAGAAGCTATCTTCCTACCAGATCTGATGTCGTGCTCAGTCATCGACCGTCAGCTTCATTTTCGATTTTGTATAGGTTTCTTCCTCTGACTCTAACAACCATCGCTGCTGTTAAATCTAGCCAAAATTCCATTAACAAGTTCTACTATTTTCTAATTTCACATATTCCGAACAGTTTCCTTAACATTTTATTTGCAATCCCACATTCAATATTTTTGTTAGAGTGAGGTTAACAACAGCGCTTCTACTTTCTTTTCTTACGTATTCACGATTAAACAAAATCGAACACACATAAACAAGATTGATCACAATTGAACAAATTGAATACAATTTGTAACAGTTAGGCACACACCACTACAACTCTCCCCTGAACACGACCCTCAATTTTTGTCAGATGGAAACATATGACTGTTGTTCTCAAGTTGCCATCGATTTACAAACAACTTTTGAAACTTTTTTCATCTTAGAAGAAGGTGTTTCATGTTGGAAAGTAATAAATTTTTTTAAGACATCTTCAATGTCTGTTGGAAGTGGCTCTATTTCTGTATGCATCAAAGGGCATATTCGTTCAATGGGGTGTTTCACTATGTATTCTTCCTTTTCGAATACGTTGCAGGGTAACTAGATGCAACCACTGGAAAAATGAGAATGGAAAAGAATTGCGCATTACAGGCCTGTCATTGGTGCTTGGATATTTTTCAGAGCCGGATGCAGATACGAGAACTTCTCTATATCGCTCGCAGCGAAGTTTCTGCCGCAGTCGCTGCGAATTACGGACGGTAATGACGGGATAAGCCGAAGCTCCAAGCTCCAAGCTCCAACTTTTTGCTGACTTTCGATTCGAGAAAATAATGACTACCTCCTGGAAATAATTAGATCAGGGCCAGATTTCATTTGTACGTGCAATTCTAGATCTGGGAAGAAATCTTAGCATTTATGCGTTGATCGAGCTGCTATGTTCATAAAACTGGCCGACGAGTTCGTGATGCTTCGGTACTGGAGATCTGAAGCTGATTTGTGGGATCAAGAGGGGAATTAAGGGGAGGAAAATTTCCGTACAAATTTCAAATTAAAATACATAACTCAACAGTTCTTAACCGTACTAAGCTTATGAAGTTTTCAAACTGACATTTGATTTACACTATCACTTCAAATATCTTTGAAAATTTTCAAATAATATACATTTCCACTAATTCTTGTTGAGCTACGACGCTAGCTCCATCTTAATTACCAATGCATCCATAAGCATATCACTTAACATGTGCTATCTTGTATTCACTTGATTGTTGTGTGACTGAAAAAAAAATTAAGCTGCATTCAAGGGTTAAATATCCCTGGCTCCCGATGTTGGCCGCTCAGGAGCCGCAGAAGTGAGACCCTCGACTCAGAAGAGCCGCGTTTAGATCTCAGCTGCATGAGGTTACTGCGGCCCCTGCATTCCACTGCGCATGACTTTATATGGTCTGCTGTACCTATGACATAACTTGTCGTTTTATCGTTGCATTGCTATTCCAGCATTACGTTTATGCTTGCAGTCTTCTGTCTGAACTGCTCAGGACAGAGGCTGCAGTAATATATTCAACCTGTCATGCCATCTTAAGTTCATATACGTATGTTTCACGTATTATCTTGTTCAATGTACGTATTTTACAGTTATAGGAAATCAATGGTGAAATTTTACATGCATTATGGGGTCATTTTATTTTACAAAACAATCAAGGAAAAAAATGGTTTAAATGTGTCTCAATCTAAACATTGTATAGAAAATTGATAATTTTTTTAGGTAAGATTGTGCGGAATATTTTGTTTAAAATATATAAAGTAGATGAAGTATGCAGACCTCGTTCCTGGAATTCTGAATGAACCTGACCATATAGGTAGTCGATGCTTCGCCAGTGCAGCACCACTGCAGCGCTCCTTAACGCCTCGTTCCCTGCATGAGCTAGAACATTTTTTTATGCGCGAAACAAAGAGCACAAGAACGTGTAAACACGTATTCCTCTTCGCTACTATCTAACACATCGCAAGGAAAGTCTCACGAGAGAGTAGCAAGGTGACTCTAAAGCAAAAAATTGTGAAAAGATTAAATAAGGAAAAGGAAAAAGATGACCGCAAACAGAGTGCAACTGTCCGAAGCCTGGCAGTATTGTTGGTGTTTACTGTTGTCAATCTCAGGAGCTTCAATTGTGCTTGTCGATTTTCTTCAATTCTTAAGTCTCCGTGAAGTTACAACGCAATCTGTGTCATCTATCTTCATTGCACGAAAATGAAGCAACTTGTTAATTGTACCAAAAACAAGCTGAAAATACTGCATCCTTGAAATGAATGACAGGCATGCAACGAACTCTGATGTACTTCCTTACCCAGCTAGCACCTTCTTGGGGGTCAAAATGGCTCGACAGCGTTCAGGCGGGAGCTGATTTGTGTCAGCCACTTGATAATTGTCTCATCAGCAGACAGAGAAATGAATGTCGTTTCTGTCTAGAATACTGGATACCTAAATACAAAATATTGTGTAATTTCCAAGATTGGAGAGAACGGTGTTCACACATTGCAATTTGAAATGGCTGCTGACGGAACCCAAGTGAGCAAAATATCTCAATAGAACGGGGAGATTTGAGTTATAATCTTGTCGACTCTTGACATTCCTCAACACGTAAGACTTACGAATGAGTTGTAGAACATTGCCGTTAGCTTTGCATGGCCTGTAAATGTTGAACGTGTTTTAAGCTCCGTAGAATTGTTGCATGTCTTATATCTGATGTTGCCTCAGCTCTATTGAGCTCTGAAACCATGTGTTGGATTCCAAACTTTGATGGTCTGTTGTGAGAACAGTCTTCAAATGCGTGCGTAAAGGTGATAGCACAGATCGAAGAGAGAGAAAGATGGCCGAATGAAAATAACCGAAAGATCTGCAGATGAAAGTCTGTCTATGACAGTTATCTTTGTTTGAAAGTTGTCCATTCGAAAGTGGCAGACAAACGAAAAAGACGAAGCTTTCCTTTTGTTGACACTCGCCTGACTATCCTTGAGTCAGTGCACAACCCTCATGCTTCTCACAGTTTGTGCTGCGCCTTCCTTTTTCTGGCGTGCACAAACAGTACGGAGCATTTTAAATTCAAATCACAGTAATCCGAAACTTTGAATTCTCAGGCACAGGGAAACTCTAAATCTCCTTCCATGAACGATTTTCGATATTCATCATTCACATTTCCTATTACAATGGTCATGGCTCTTGGTCAAAAGTTTTATATCTAACGTCTATGTGATTCATCAAATTCTAAAAAGGACAATGAGAAAAAGAAATGTAACTGTTCGCAATGAATCGATACACAGTGAGCGCGCTAGGTCTGGTTGGCCGTCCAAGAACCGGATGCGCGGTGATAGTCTCGTATTTCATACGGCTAGTGGTGCCTCGGGACGAGTGTGCACCGTATGAACCCATGAGATGAGGGCGGGTCGCACCAATTCGAGGGACGAGTGCAATCAGTACGAGTTCAAAAGACGAGTGCGAGGAGCTATTTATAAAGATGAGTGGCTGTTTATAAACTTATCGATATCTGAAAGTAGTAATTTATTAATGTGTGAATTTATAAATAGATCAATACAATGACCGTAAAAAGTGCGTGTTTTGCAAATACCAAAATATTATCTCGAAACCTTTCGACAGGAAATTCCATTGCCCCGCGCCAAAACCGAGGTCACAAATGTTGTCGTTTGCGTGCTGCTGCCTCCAGGAATTTCGTGGAAGTTCAGCGAAAATAAAACTCAAGAGCTGCCAAAGCACGACCGTCGTGGCATTAAACGGCGCTCGCGCTGTGCACACTTCAACTTGGCCCCTTGAGCTTTCGAGTCCTAAAAAAGCGAAGCTTTCGCGAGGGCGGTCTCCAGCCGGCCGTTTTCGGGGGAATTTCAGTTTTCAAAAGAAAGGTTGGACGGACGGAGGGACGGGCAGGTGGAAAGAGGGAGAGGGGAAGGAGGTAGAAAATGGGTTTTTTCTTCAATAGTAACGCTTTACAAGAATAGTAACGCTTGTGCAGTGACCAGTGAACTGACAGTCTGCATCGATAAATAGATAGGCTATGGAAATGTAAGCATCACGATTTTACAGGAAATCGAAGCTAATATAACCCAAAAAGACTATGGTTGTGGTATTGTAACAAATGGAACTGAGAAATTTATGCCACCGATGACACTCCAAAAATACAGCGTGGCTATACTTTCTGCGGCGAGAATCGATTTTAATGATTGAAAAACAAGTGTGCAGTTGTCTACTACGCTTTTATAACGGTTTTATTCTGTTCTCTGTTAACTAAATGCCTTTTTTTGGTGGGGTGCTCGATCGAGATCCTTGCGGTAAATATTTGAGTGCATCTGGGAATAAATGTTCTCACTAATGTCTGCGCGGCTTGTAATGAAGGTGAACTAAATTATCCGTCTTATGATACCAAATTTTATCGAATTTTTTCTAATTTTCACGGTTCACGCGACCTAAACTTCGGTCGAACTTCAGCTCGAGGAAATAATATTTAAAAATATATTGCCTCTTCTGCTGGATAATATTAACTATATCTTTAGTTGCTGCAATGATTTCCACCTAAACCAAAGTAACGGTGCCTTGACCACCGGTGGGCGAGCACAACCATGTGCTGTCCTGCAAACGCCGGCTCCACGGCAGGCTGGTGACCTTAATCGCTGCTTCATTGGCAAAAATGTCCCCACACCAGAATGTCCTGCGTGCTTCTATAGGCCGAGCTGTTGGTCCAGCGACCGTATTTGGAAGTCCAGTTAGAATATCGTGCGCATTTCGGTCAAGTAATCCGTTAATAAATAAATTTGCACTGAATCTTTTTTTGATTCCCAGTGTTCTATGGCGTGTCCTTCATAGTGTTCCGTCGCCAGTTACGCTAAGGGCACAATTCAAAAATACCACAGACTACCGAGAACAAGAACTGCGTAGCGCTGCAACGAACATTGTAATTCCCCTCAACGCTCCAGAAAGTCGTCTGCAACACGCCGTTACCCACTGACGTTGTCTCAACGAAGATTCGCCTCCGCAGGTCTCGCATCTGCTACGTTAGACGGACGAACTCTTTCTTCAGAGTGCGGCAGCTGAAGCGCGACAGACGTACGATTATAGCGAAGTGTCGTCAGCATCAGTCCAGTTCCATCGGTGATACAATGCATCTGTGACTCATTATCTTCTATGGGTGTTGCGTACCTTCAGTTGCTACTTTGTTTCCTCAGCGCATGCGCGGCACTGACGGAGCACCGTCCGGGAAGTGAAATGAAGTTGGAATATGTCATTCTTGCGCTCATGCGTATTTTTTGTTGTTTTTTATCCCCCAGTTCGGGATATTTTTCGTAACTAAGCAACTGTGGTTCATATTTGCAGCGCTATTTATATAGGCTCTTGAAGGCTGCTTGACTGGTTTTAATGGAATCATGAAAACATTTTCAAACTCATATAAATGAAGTAAATATGTGACATTATTCAATAGCGTCAGTTAAGCTCTTCTTTTTAGCTCACTCAGAAACATATTTTACTAAGCTCATGTATGTCAGTAGGTCGTCACAGCGCTCACCAAACATGTGCAGCAGGATTCCTGCGATTGTCAGTTGGTTTAAGCAGTCCACATAAACTTGTGCAGTCACGCACGATTTTTTTCTTCCGATTTTCGTACTACACACACAAGTTTCGACGGTCTTTTTACAGGTTATTATCCATATTGGTTTCTCAGTCTAGAACGAAATTATACAAAAGTTGATGTGTCGACTTCCACAGCCTTGTAAAAAAGTTGTTTTATTCTAGAAAGGCAAGACTCGTGCGAACGCGCGTAATTTACGACATTTGAAATATTTATTCACAACGCGTTATTGACATGGGACACAGTATTACAATCAACTGAGAAATGACAGAATACGCTAAAATCAGAATGTACACCGCCTTTGAACTGAAATAAACTACAAGGCTCTATGGCAACCTATTTAAAGAAGAAGATTAAACTTGAAAATCATCATGCAAACAATAGCTCGAATCTCGACAGAATATTTTATTTACATGAGCCTGCCGTCTCATGTCTTAAAAATTTTGTATTTGACACAAATTTGGCCTCCGCTGCGATGAGAGACGTGGCAGTCATCACTGCAAAACACGTGAAAAATCTATCGTATTTCGTGCAGAAATTCGGACGCAAAATGGTGTTCACAAGAAGGTGGCTGTCCTAGCGACCAAAACAACAAGAACTTTTGCTGGTTGAAAACTATGCATCAATAGTTTTCGGTTCTTCGAAAATGATATATCAAACCTTTAATTTTAGGGATTAAATTTTCTGCACAGAAAATTTTCAATGTTCTATGTTCGTAAAGTTTCAGGGAAAGTTATTGAGACTCTACATGGAAGCGAATCTGTTCCAGGGAAGCAATTGCAGTAACAAAAAATCTTTTTGCGAACCTTATTCAGTCTTGAATCATGACATTGTCCCATCTTTCTCACATTTCGAAGTTTATCGGATTTTTTAATATTGTTCAAATTATTTCTCGCCTTCTAGAATATAAAATTCGATTCCTCGAGCTCTGAATGTTGTTTTGAAGCTCAATTGTCAGAAAGCGAAGAAAAGGCTTCTATCCTTACCGATCTGCAGTGCTTCTTTTTATCGAGCTAAAGTTCAGGCGGAGGGGATAGGAAGAGGTCATTCAGCTAGCGTCCGCTCGTATTTTCACAACAAAAGGTAGTTTACAGAAATTCTCAAATCACGGCTAAATCTGGACAAAATTTGTTTGCTTGTAATCCAAGCAAGAAGAGCATAAAATGTTAAAAGCTCTAATTTCATTCATAGCTTTTAAAGATTTCATTTTGTGTGAGGATGTGGGCTTTGAAGAGCGTTGGAGTTGGGTTACCAATATCATCTGACATGAATTGTGAACAAAAGTATACACTGGCGTATTGAAGAGCTTTCATTTGTTCGGTACTTCTGATAAAAACTTGAAAGGAAGCTTTGTCGTGAGCCATGTTTTCTTTCTTGAAATCGGTACAAAAAAATTACTCATCTCTACGTGTGGTACTATAAACATTGCAACTCATATTTTCGTATACATAGAAGATGAGTTTTGTCTCAGGATAAGAACTGAAATTTGTCCAACATGCCTATGCCTAATCTGTACCTCGTTGTGCACTGAGCAAATTATGGCGCCCAGGCATAAGCTCCACTTCGCTTCGTGTTTCCGTGATGAGGTGACATTTTGCGAAATTTCACTGAGACCATGGCATCATTTCTGCATTTTGGGTTTTCACCAATCTCCCAAGAATGGTTTCGTTTTTAAAAACGGGCTCTAAAATTTTTTACCATAGAATGCTAAACGCAGGGAAATACCGTATAATTATGATAATGTATCGTCAAATTTCTGCCAGAAAATCACTGCGCTTGCAATATTCCCCTAAACGAGCTTTGCGGCTTACTGTGCAGTTTGTCACCTAGTATACGTGTATGTATATTAGAAAATTATTAGTATAATTATCTAGTTTTAATTATCTAATAATTATCTTTTGTTCGGTGAGTAGAATTGTGTCATGGCTGACACATGTATTATGTCACGTGGCTGAAAAACGTGTAATGTATTATATTTTTGACATGCATTTTGGTGTCGGCTTAGAAACAATCGTATGACACACACAAGTTCATCGAACATACATCAGATTTTCTCTGAGTGTTGGTATATAATAATGTATGTATCTGACATGAGAAGCCAGAATCTAATAAGCCTAGTATACACACTCCACGTAAGTCTACGGTATTTTCAGCAAAAATTTAACTTAATCTGACTACGAAATATTTCTGCAGATGAGATGAGGGTATAAAAACCTGAAAAAAACTATGAATATTCTAGAGTTTCAGTATTATGTGATACCTGAATAAACATTACTTGTCATTTCTGGCTCTACTCGTCAATATGGATACGAAATAGTTGCACATGAGAAGCAAACGTTATTGTAAACTTGAGCTAATTGAGTGTCCTAAATACATATTCATCATAAAATCATGTACGGGTACATAGCCGCGCACGCTCTCACATGCCACTTGCTGATGGAGCACTGAACTAAAGAGTGATTGTTCACATACCTAAGTGCGTTATTTATTTGAGTGATACGTAAAGGTCTGATTCCGAGTAGTGAAGTATGGTTATATGCATACCGAAACCCAGGTTTTCACGACTGACATTCACATTTAACCTGAGCCATGTTTCCCATACAGTGCAGGCTGACACTCGAGTCAGATTTCTTTTGCGCTTTCGTTTTCGCCTCAATAGTTGCTTTAAACTGGAAGTTTTGTTCATCCATGGTTTAATTTATCCAATGATATTTCTAAAATATTCATAAATAGCGTAAAGGTGTTTTAAAGTTTATTTTAATTTCATTTGCTACTCATCATGCTGATTCATACCTCACAAACAGCATGTTATGTATAATAATGTATAATGTACATAGATAATTCAGTCAAAATTATGTGAAGTCGCGGAAGAGTTTTAATTGAAAAAACATTTTATTTATTTTCTGTGAGAATATGCCTTACCTGTACCGATAAATAATAATTATGTGGTTCACGAGTTAATTTTTTTGTTTTTAAATTACTCCGCCTTCCATCGGCAGAGTCATTCATTGCAGTCAGAAGCTGTCATTCATTATAGCTTCTATTCGCTTAGATTATTATTCATCACTTCAAACCACTGATGTTAAATTAATTCAAAATTCTTTATTTTCATCATCGTCTAGTAATGGTTAATACAAATGAGAGCTCAGTGGAACATTTATACGACGCATTTTGATCGATAACATTCAACACAACACTGAAGGAAATGAACGGTACATTATGATCGATAACAGTTGCGAATGTGAATGGAACAGCGAATGCCTTGAATATTGATGAATTTTAAGTTTTGTTTACGTTAAGGACAACTGCGTATTTTTGTATGAAAATCATTATCGAATTATCGAGTAAGGCAAAGTCATAGCCTTTGATATTTTAAAATAATTTAATGAGTTTTAATTTTTAAATTTCATTTTGTCCTTCGCCAAACAAAAGTTACAATTTTAAAAAATTACAAAAGTTACAAAAAATAAGCCTAGGCTCGAAACGTCTATATCACAGTATTTCGAAGAAACAATTTCTCTATCGCCTTCTACATCAAAGTTTGCCGCTTTTGATCAACATGAGCAATAGACCCCGAGCGTCGTGGCCGGTACCATAAACTTTGGTCCTGTCAGTCGCACTCGGGCAAGTCCATCGCGTCTAAAAACATATTTCTAGACTCAAGCTTCACCGCCGGCTGGTCCTTTTGAGATTCTCCTGCCCTTGATATTTGCGTGACCTTTGCATGTGCCTCACTGACGAGCTGTGTTAGTCATTCCTCAACGCGCGGGGTCGCTTCCAGTGACTGAGTTCAAAGTAAATGCTTAGTGTTATTTTTTATCTTGAAGAACGCCGTTGAAAATCTTTCTTTATTGGTAAGCTATAAAAATAAACTTGGTGACTGAATCTGAGGTACGAGCAACATTTTGAAGAGATATAATAAATCAATTATCAGTTTCTCATTTCAAAATGCTTGCGAAGAAGCGTATCCGTCATTGGTGATAATTCGACTGTGTTATTATCCACGAAATTTTCTAGTCTGACCATCACGGCCCTATTGTTCTTATCATAGCCTCGTTATATCTGTTAGAACACGGCAACAGGGTGCTTTGTTCATCCCCTCCTCAATGGTTAGCGGAGTTTTAGTACTTTTCTACGAAACTGAACGGTGTCGTGTATGGATGAACATCGTTCTTTGAATTTCCTCGTTACCGTCTAGCTCCCCGACAACGCACTCTCCGCATCGTCGGCGTCTGATGCACGAGCTCTTTCTCGTTTTTCTTGCCTCTAGAACAAGACCTGAAAACAAGACTTCTCCAGGAAAACTTCAGAAACTTGTATCAAGAAAAAGATAAACTCATTGTTCATTGAAGAACAAAAATTTCGCATAGCAATGGATTAAAAACATTTAATTGTGTTCACCATTGGTGGTAACGTTTGCTTCAAGTCACGAATCGTTGCGCTTTGCTTTAACAATCAAGCAGAGGCCGTGTTAGCATTAGGTGGTAACCGACTTCTTTAGAAATTAAACAAATGTCTCTCATAAAAAATACAAACTCAATTACAAGACGACTGCAGTTAATTTTTATATGCTCCATCAATATATGTGAAGTTCATCATTGATTAGCGTCAAATAATATCACTTTTACCGGTTTCCTTCATCTTGTAAGAACAATAAATGCAGTATCGCTATTCATTAAAGGTTTTGTTGGAAATAAAGGGCCGAACAAATTCACCCATGATCTTTTTTCAAATTATCGCGTTGTCAATCATAGATTCCGACAATTGATGTTAAGAGAACGTTACATTATGCTAAAACTACCCTTGTAGAGTATACCGCGCATAAATTTTACATCGTAATGAATTTAAGCGTGATCGAACTCATACACAAAACATTGATCCGGTTTCTTAATTTTTGATTGCCTGATAGTGTTATTAGGTCTGCTCATTAGGTTAGAGTTCCAAACAAAAATACTAGAAGCACAACTTCAATGACCCGGAAGTTGCAGAGGTCTACAAGCACTGGAAGTATAAGGTCAAATTCATAAGTGCGGCCATATTTAGTATCCAAAAAATATACTGATGCTTTTTTTTACTGTGTACGCAGTATTTTCTTAACATAGAATCATATTCAATTTGTATAATTAAATGAACTATAATATTTTAGAACAGATTATTTCAAAGACCAGAAAAGTTTGCGTTCTCCTACTGAGTGGCGTAATCACGCTTGGGTGTTGCTAGCGAGTGTCTGTACTGCAAGGGAGCACTCAATAGTGCACGCATTGCTTGGAAATTACTTTGAAGAAATATACTGCACTTGGCTAAATGCATAATTCCTTGTGCTGATACTTGTTGTTCATTCTGCACCAGGTTTTTCAATTGATTAGGTTATTACTCAATAGAAATTACTGAAATAAAGCTATGGCTGCTTGCGAGTTAAGTTTACGTTTTCATGGCTTTTATGGCTAGTTAAATCTACATTTTATGGCTTTTATGGCTAGTTAAATCTACGCTTTTATGGCGTTTATGGCAAGTTAAATCTATGGCTTTTTTGTAAGTTTACTGCAAAGCTCTAACTGGTTTTTGCGACAGCACTTTTGTTTGATTGTGAAACTTTATAGCCTACCATCGGCGAGCGATCAACACTACGCGTTACTTAAGTCGAACTCGTAGCTGTACAAAGCCCATTACAAGTTCTTTTAGTCGATAGCATAAGTTTTAAACTAACGCTTACGATGATGAGTCCGCTCACGCACCGGTAACGTTCGGACATCGATGTCTTTTACGCTCCTTATTTTGAGCTGCGGTGCGTGAGGGGTCGTGTCTCTTTATCTGCGAGTGCTGAGCAGCTTTATCGCACTTGTTTCCCGACGTTGTTGCTCGTGTGCTGCTCATGGCGTTCTCGTCTCGTGCATCACTGAGCACGGAACAACTTTGCAACGGACGACGTCGTGTTACTTCGGTGCCTTAAGGAATCTTTGGCTGGAAACAGTAGCCTTGTCTGAAAGCATAGAAAACCGTATTGAAAATACTAGCAATTTTATGAGATTGAGTGTCTGTTTTGCGTGCTCGTTTCCGGAATTTACGAGAACCGCAATGACGACAGCGGTTTTCAAAATTACGTAATTTTACTTCACGATACTGGAAGTGAAGTGCTATGCGTTTGCTGCAGGGCACTAAATAGCATCAGCGCTCTTTGAAGCTTCGATGGAATTTTATTTTGTTAGTTTTACGGCAGCATGCGTTCATAAGAAAAAGGTGTAAGAAACTCGAAGAGATACTTTCGAGGTTCATCGTCAAGTGAAAATGCGCTCTCAAGACTTAAAACAAAATATCCACGTGAAAGTGAATTTGTTTCCTGTTTTTAACTGTATTTAAGTTTAGAGAGGCTCAAAACTTTTTTGCATCCACCTTGTTTACGGTGCTAGAACTCGACTGGGTGGCACCCTGCTGTCACCTGGGTGGCACCCTGCTGTCACCTGGGTGCTGCTCGTGGTGCTGCTCGCCACGGTCTCAGCTGTGAGGATTTCGGTGAAATGTATTTGGAAGTCTCGGAGGAATTCTAGGGAATGTACAGTATTTGGAAATTTCGTAGGAATTTTAGGAGAAGTATTTGGAAATTTCGGAGGAATTCTAGGAAATGTATTTGGAAATTTTGTAGGAATTTTAGGAAATGTATTTGGAAATTTCGGAGGAATTCTTGGCAATGCATTTGGAAATTTTGCAAATTTTGAAAAGTGTGCCCTCCTCTTCAGATTATGGCCATGCTTTCTCTTTTTGCAGAAGCTTGTAGCATTTCTCGAAGGCACAAATTGTGGACACCTGCACTTCTGAGATCCTCGACTCCAAGAGGATTTTTAAACAGAAGTATGTCACTGTTAATTATCTATATCACTAAAAATTGACTTTTGTTCCTAAGAAGAAACTTCGAGCATAGTTTTTTTGTTGGAATATTTCTTACATAAAAGGAAACAGTACAACCTTTAGATAATTTTTTTTCCTATTTTATGATCCGAATTTCAACGATTATCCACAAATACTGTAATGTTTGTTTCTAGATTAGGACAAACACATCAGTTTTCCAGAAGTTAACAATGACCATTCAATTACTGATCGCACCGATCATGGGTCTATTTCCGTTACTGCCTCAAGCGTCAATTCAGGTTTCCATAAATTAATAATCAATTTAAGCCTGCTTCAATTATCAACGAATATGAGCTTTAACCAATTAGCATTTAATTTAGGTTTAGCTTAAAGCTCAGCTAACCCTAAATTAAATGGTAATTGATTATATTCACAGGCTGTATAGATAAATCCAAATCTTTCAATTTTTTCGTAGCTTGAATTCTCAAAGGTACAGGGGATGACTGACGACTCGAATTAACTATCCCAGAATATCCTAAGTCTTAGCTACACATACATTTTACTCGCGTCTAGTGCTGACTCACATCACCCTGCTTCCGTGAGCTCGAAAAAGGTCTCCTCAAGAGATGCAAATGAGGGCCGACTGCGACACTCCTCCATCTGCTTTGTTAACGTCTTCCGTATGTGAAGATCGCTCTTTGATCTCTAAGCACCAGACACACCCAACGTTTTTCATCACCCCTGGAAACATTAAAAAGTGTTCACTTCGACCTTCGATATGAGTTGTCACTGGTAAAGATTAGATTTATTTTTTGGCTTATATTTACGCGTGGGCCATCAGACGCCTATACACATTTGTTGTCTTGCACGTTTTGATCTCAAATTTCAGTTCCCTCTAAGGAGCGATGCAAAAAGAGCGCTTTGGGAGGGTAATTGTTCAGAAAAAAGAGAGAAATTTGATTGAGAAGGTCAGAGAGAGAAAAAGAGTCACATTTTGTTCTCTATTTAACTAAAATGAAAATAAATCTCTCCTAGGCATGTATATATGTGTGCATGTATGCATGCATGTTTGCATGTATGCATGTATGTATGCATGTATGTATGCATGTATGCACGTACGTAGGTATGTATGTATGCCAAAACCTCACAATTTCCTAAAACTCAGGGGTGAGCAAAAACTTGTGATTTCTTGAAGATTTTTAAACAAGAGTCGTTTACGTTTATTTTTTCTTGTAAAATAATTAAACATTGCCTCATTTCTTGTCTGGGTTATTTTGTTTTTCCTCCACTATCTGTTCGAGACACCAATGTGCTGCGTCATGTTGTGCGCACCTCGGGACATCTTTTTTATGTGTTTTTGTTAGAGGCATCACATCCTTCGGTGAAGAATGAGCTTCAGTCGCGTGTGCCTTCATACAATCACTAGTGGTTACCCCGTTAGTCAGGAATTATTTTTATTTAAAACAACGCGAATGGCGAGATTTCCGCTAGGCAGCACCCGCACACGCGCTCTGGCGACTTGTAGACGCTCTGGTTTGCGTCTACAAGTCGCGTATGTGGTACTACCTGAATAGTACTCCCCCCACTTACGTCATCAGAGGCATCGGTATCCTTCCTCTCATCATCAGAGGCATCAGTTTCCTTTCTCTCACTTACATTATCAAAGGTAGTCCTTCCCCTCCCCTTACTTACATCATCTGAGGCATCAGTTTTCTTCCACTTGCTTACATCATGAGAACCATTAGTTTCCTTCTCTTCACTTACATCGTCTGGTGCATCATTTTCCTTCTGCTCTCTTACATCATCAGAGACACCTCTTCTCCTCCTTTCACTCACAAAATCTGAGGCATCAGTTTCCTTCCCCTTGCTTACATCATCGGAGGCATCAGTTCCCTTCTCTTCACGTACATCATCAGGTGCATCGCATTCCTTCTTCTCCATTATATAATCAGCTTCCTTTATCTTACTGTCCACACTAAAGCATCACTTTTTCTACCCTAGACTTGACGCTTGATAGAAATGAATTTGCTATTTGAGACACTGAAAAGATCGCAATTTTAGGTTGGGTATACAGGAGATTTGATCCTCGGTTGGTTTCCCAATCAGTATATGATGATGAGTGAAATAAGGTGCAATGGAAACTGCCTCATCAATTGATTGATGAAAAAATTTTAACTTATGCTTAACTGTGTTTTGTTTCAGAAACATCTTTTCTTGAGTCGTTACTTCCGACGGTGCTTACTGCTTATTGAAGATATGAGAGTGAGATCAAACTATCACTAAGCTGTTATCTCTATAACGATGAAACATCCTTAATTCATATCACCTTATTATTGCAAGTATTTATAACGCATTAGAAAACTGATCTAAACTATATTGAATCACGAGAAAGTTTCAAAGTGAATTATCGCAGTGCTCCTGTGACCCTCTCAGAAAATGGCCCATGACATTTCCCTGTGGACCCCCCCGTCGATGTGACGTCACAACGACTCACCATCGCTCCAGTCATGTTCGGACGCCTGTGTCTACTGCTGCTGCTGGCAGCGTCGGACTGCGTCCTGGCTGAACCTGAGCCTGACGACGTCTTGTCCGTCGTCAGACATCCTGACGGTGACTACTACACTCTTAAAGGTAACCAGCTAGATGCTTTATTGCCCTTCCGCTACAGTCATATTGTAGTATCGTACATTGAAATTCAGCTCTCTTTCAAATGTACTTTCGAGACGCTGGTATCTCATGTTCCGAAAAGAAAGTCCTGGTTCTCATGAGCAGATTTCGAGTTCCCATGTTGGTCAGGAGAAGAACAATACCCTTTTATAAGCCTTGAATTTGACTTCCGTAAGCCTTGTCTTTCGAGCTCTTTGCTTCCCCCTGTTCCCCCAGCGACGTCTGTGTGCCGATGCATGGGGGGAGGAGCATCCACCACCTCCATGGGGGGCTGGTCCCCAGACTCATCCAGTGCTTGTCGCTGTCGGTGCCCATCACAGGCCTGTGCTTCGAGATGACAACCTTTCCTGTACCGACAGCATCAATGGTGAGTTTTACATATGGGTGAGCTACATCGTCAATGATTGGTTCTGTATACGAGAGATATTTTCGAGTATATATACGAGTAAAGCCAATCGTTTGTTTATATGATGTATGGGAGAGCGACAGCTTCAATATTTTTTCTGTGCATACGAAATGATGGTGACGTCAATGAATAATTCTAACTATAAGAGAATCAATGACTTCAAGTCAACTTTTCCAATCTTCCCACACGGATGTCACCAATTTTCCCTCTCGCTTTCCTCTTCCACTCCACCAATCGCAGCTGAACTGGTTTCCGTGGACTGCACACAACTGTCCCAACCGGGTACCCTGTTTTCTCTCTCGCTGACACCTCGGTTTTTCGAACAGGTTTAGTATCGCTATAGTGGACCTGCAGAGTGATCCACAACAGTTTCCTCTCGTCCCACAAAATAAAGTTATAAAATGAACTTAGCATCATGTAATACATAAACTCATTTTTGTTAGAATCCAAAGTTCACTTGATAACCAAGGATGAATGAGTGACAAAATGTGGTCAAGAGGTGGTATGTTGGTCATAATTGCTGATTGCTGCGATACCGACGCAGCTGTTCTAATGCATGTCGACTGAGTTTTCAAGTGATCTCGGTATTGTCTAATAATTTTGTACATAAAATTATTGACAGCTACAATATTCTTTAATTTTGCCCTTTTATGAAATTATTGATGTGAAATATTTAAATATAAGTTCGTAATAACATGTGTTTCACTTTGTCTGCTCTTTATTGCCTTATCTTCTTTTTTCTTAAAGCTCACTTGTTAAATCACCAGCGGCAATGAATTTTAAGGTTCATTTCTATTGCTTCAAATGAATGTGCAATGCCCTGAGACATGTGGTGCATCTAATCCCCCCAGCCTGACGTACCTTAGAGAGCTGCTCATCGTGGTGGTTTTGGCCTCCGTTTCCTTACCGTGTCTCTCTTCTCACTAAAAGTACCCATTCGGCGACAAGTATTCAATTCCATGTTCAAGTATCACTTTGTCTGACTTTTATGAGTCAAATTATGCCCTTAAAACGCCTTGTATTGAACTCAATTCAACAGTATCACTTTGTCTGAATTTGCTGAATTAAGCAGTGTTCTTAAAATGCTAAACACATGTACTGAATTTCATCAACAGTATCACTTTCTCTAACGGCACTTACTCAAGTGGTACTCCTGAAACGCATGATATTCGATACCATGTTGCGCCTGGATTTCAGTTTCAAATAACTATTTCACATTGTCTGTCTCGTCTGACTAAAACAGAACTTACAACGTTTGTTATTCAATTACTCAAAAGAGTATCACACTGCCTCTTATTGCTATCTGGCAGCACGTCCAAAACGCCTGACTTTAGGTTCCACAAAACATCCCTTTATTCGTCTCCATTGACTTACACATTCATTAGAACATCACTTCGAATTAAAAAAGCAATTCCTCCCCAGAGTGCGTGTTGGCCGAGTTTGTGGGCCCTGGGGGGAGGACGCGGGTCCCCCACGTCTACTTGCCCGTGCAGGGACAGCTTGTGAACCCCAGTGCTGAGGTCGCCATAATGGGTGGGTGTGTTGTGTGAGTGTATCGTGTGGGTGTATTGTGTGAGCGTGTCGTGTGGGTGTGTAGCAAAGGCTTACTGAATGAATTTCCTCTATAGGAATTGTGTGGGCATACAGGAGTGAGTACGCAGATAGATTCATTTGAACTGAATCCTCAACGTGCTCTCTAGCGACATTTAGCAGCAACACGGTAATCTGTTTTTTCCTCCTGTTTTAAAGATCTTTTATGGATACCCAACTTACTTTTGCGTTTCAATTACCGGCCACAGCGCTTGGTTTGTAAACCTCCTCGTGAAAAGTATTTTTTAGTTCTCCTTTGAAACTGATTGACTAAAATGAGTTATATACCTCATACACTGTGATTGACATCCAGTGGCCGAATAATTGTGTTGATTACAAATTCAAAAGCCATTCCGAAAACCTACTTGTGCATTCATTTATTTTTTCACCAACGAATTCAGTAGAAAGCCTAACGTTTAAGAAGGAAATAAATAGCGCAAATATTTTGTTCTCTGCCACCAGGTCTGGAATCCCCGGCAGGATCCCTCGTCTCACCCCTCTGTGTCGTCAAGGAAGCACGCAAGCTCACCCGCCAGGGATGGCAACAGCTCCCAAACTCCACGGATTTTGAGCCCCCGTTTAGGTTGGACATATTTGTCGTTGGAATAGCTAACATTTATAAACATATGTTCGCAGAATAACTACTATAATTCTGTTTTTCTCTCTCTCACTAATTTTCTTTAACTTGTAAGGTAATAATTCAGCTTGTTTTCTTCATAACTGACTGCATTGCCCAACTATTTTCCTCACTGCCTTCTAAGCAGCCGAAGCAACAGTTCAGTTTTAGATCGCTGGAGTGAGGACAACATTCGATATAACTCTTCTACATACGATTTCAATGATTAATTAGAAAATATGAACACTTCTGTATTTTAATCAGCATGAGCGGTGATATGCCCCAGTTTCTCATTGCCTATATTGATCATTTACCACACTTCGGGACATTTATTAAAATGACGAACTTTTACAATCAGGCTGTACCGCAGCAAAGGCAGAACATTCCTGCGATGGCTGGGCGACGATGACTCAAGATGGCACGTCGAGGGCCACCTCGTGCTCGTCATGTTGCTGTGCAGGGACACAAGTCATCACAACGCTCCGCACTTCTCACCCTGTGTCGCCTTCCGCGCGTCCGGAACTTCCAACCTTCAAGCAGGTCCGCACCGACAGCAGGCGAAAGCTGTGGCAGAACTCAAGTACTGAAAAGAAACAAAAAAAGCAAAAAAAGAAACTTTTTCAACAGAGTTAACATGTTGTACAACATATTTGTATATAAATATTTTATAATTTCCGACAGAACACGTGAGTGCATTGGGGAATGTGGGGCATGGGCTCCTGTACCATAGGTTGCAATCCATGATTCCTTAAAAAACCATCAGTCGCACGCCGGTGATGAAGATTGTAGCTTGTCTTTTGATGATGCAATGAATAATTTCTTAGTAAAAGCTTTAAAAAAAGACAGCGACAGTGTTTGGTACACGTGCACAGATTGCGTTGACTTCCGAAGTATGAGAGTATGTTTTCGTGATGAACTGGCTTTCCAGAGGTGATGAATACTCTTGGTTGAACACTGCCTGATATGACTTTGGGTGACACCCTGAGAACATTGCTTGTTATGACCAAGGGCAATACCCTCAGAATTTTTTTGACAAGTCTGGTTCACAGGCAATGAGTCGCGTGAGCCCATTTCTAGATGGAATTTATGTCCCGTATAAGGCCCCGGTTCATTCTCCACTGATTTAAACTTTTGCTGATCTGACCCCTGAAGGGATTTGAATTAAATAAAAAGTTCCAGTTTAAGTAAGCACATGGTTGCCTGATGTTCTAAAGCTATCATCCTCTCACACCTAGATTCATTTCCACCCTCACATTACTGTGCCACTGTACTTTGACCTATGTACAGTGATCTGTCTTCCATGCACGAACTGTGACAATTATAGGATCTATAGGTCCTGCAATTTAGCTTTGGCGGACCCGGTCTTGACTTTATCTATTGTGATCTATCTTCGAACCACATACAAACTCCAGCCATGGATCCAGTAACTGCAATCTAGCTTTGATCC
Source organism: Orchestia grillus (assembly GCA_014899125.1). Classification (NCBI taxonomy): domain Eukaryota; kingdom Metazoa; phylum Arthropoda; class Malacostraca; order Amphipoda; family Talitridae; genus Orchestia; species Orchestia grillus. The sequence goes on from VOMN01007887.1 coordinate 23,637, forward strand.
ACGTACAGTGATCAACCTTGGATCTAAAACCTGCAATTAACCGTAACTTTGATGAGTGGAACCCTTCAGTGACATCTCGAGCTACAACCCCCCGTAGTTTGCGAGCTCGTCAGATGACTCGAGCCACTCTTCAAAGGTTGTAGTTCCTCAAGATCGATGCCCGTCATCTAATATACCCTTCATTCCATACCCATCGTACATAGTCCATAATATTCTTTTCATTACACAGTCCATATGCACTTTTATGGTCTGTCGTATACCGTTTATTTTATGGATACTCTTGATTTTCCAAAATACACCGTTGATTCGTCAATTATCTGTTTCAGGAGACGTAGAGGGGACGAGCACCACCGCCAAGATGTGGCTGCTGGGGGGAACGGTGGCGGGCTTGTCCCTCATGATCTATCTCTCGATCGTGGCTAGTCTGCTCTACAGGAAGCGGAACTCACCAAAACTGAGCTGGTAATTATACTTCCACGAAAGAATAACCACGACTACACTAGTAATACTATTTGTTTATGCAGTAAAGTATCGTCAGAAGTCAACTACTGTGAATAATAGTGAAGTGTAACGAAGCGAACGAATGGAGTTGTACTTGTACTTGATGTAACGCTTCTGTATCAGCGTACTGAATAAATATTTGTGCCTNTCGGGAATCCGTCGAGCTCGTCTTTAGAGACCACAATCAGGTCGACGAAGCGGTCCAAGACTGGAAGTCATTTGGGCATTTTTGTGCCGTCACTGGGCGCTGCCTCCCAAGCCTCATCAGCCGCAAGCCCGGACCCCTCGCCCACTCCGCCCGGCCCTGCGGACCCGGCGGGCTCCTCCGCCCCCCGCAGCCCGGGTGACAGTCCTAACAACCAATCAGCGAGAGACGTTGCAGGGAACTCTTCCAATCGTCACATTCAGGTACGAGATTATATCAATGTCACTTACTATTTCATATGCATACCAAACGTCAAATTTAGGTATAAGATAAAAGATATGTACGCGTTATTTCATAAATATTCTAAACGTTAATAAATTCAGGCGAGAGATTATACCATTGAACTGTTAGGGATTAATTCATTACGAACTGAAAGTGATCACGTCTCCTTCACAGATGGCTCAGAATAACTACAAGTACATCCAGTTTCACCGAGCACAAAGAATTAATACTGCTGCAGGGAGCGCTAAAATTTTTACAGGGACTGGTAATTTTAGCGTTGAGAGACATAGATCTCTCACGATTTCTCTTAGATAATTTTCGATACTACACAGGAATTTCCTTAGGTTTGTACCTCCCATCCCAATCTCTAAAGCCCGATTAACTTTTTGTGTCTAATTAGAAAGTTCTAACGTTATTCCTTGAAACAGGGACCTGGATATTAATTCATTTTAACCCGTCTTTGCGTTCGAATACCATTGACCACCGTTTTCGCTCCTCAACATTTTATTTCCTGAAATAAAGCCTCACATTTTCAATGATTGCCATCGTCACTTTGCATTACAGAACAGCCTGCCACCGCCTTGCCCGCGGCGTGAAGTGTGCTCGTCCCAGCAGCCCACCTTACAGTCCTGCGACGCTCGCGACTCTCAGGGCCAGCCTGGCCCTCGCAAGCACCACCAGCGCAAACTTCAGCACCTGCACATGCAGAAGCAGCTGCAGCGGCACGGTGTGCACAGTCATAGCCCTGGTGCTCATCATCACGTCCCAGGAGAATATCACCATCGACCAAATGACCTTCAGCCGCAATGCGGTGAACTTCACCACGGAGGAGGTGATGGTTTTCCCGAAGAAGGTGAACACCACCAGAGACTGGGTGATCACCTGCACAGACCCCACGACCATCAGCAGCCGAGCACATCAGCTCCTGTGCACGAGCCGTTCTTCCTGTCGCCTGAAGTGCAGCTTGGGGGGAGCTTGGGCTTCGTGGGGGGCAGGGGCCAGAGCCCCGCGCCCTCAAGCCTCGCCTCTGGGGGGGAGCCCAATGGTCGCAAGAAGCTCTACTTCAACCCCTCCTACTTTGAGCCTGAGATGTTACAGGTGAGGATTACCTGGTCTCATGATGCCTCACGCTCATGCTCAATAATTATGGTCTGAAGTAACCGACTGGAGATCGAAATTTTTAAAATCGGTCTCTTGTGATTAAACTTCGATTTTGTTCATGAAATTCTCAATTTGCTTTGAGCTGTTTTGCTACTGAAATTTCCTTATAAAGTGTAATGCTTTTGAAAGAAGTCTTAGTGTTTTCAAATGATTTATTGATCAAATACATATTCTTCATCTTTAGTTTCAGTGTTGGGGTTTTGGAGCTGCATTAGCCATCCCAATGCTTACAAAAACAATTACGCAAATGTCGTAAAATTCATGAATTTAAGACTTCATTTATTTTTTTCAAAAAGGTTTTAAGATTACTTCAAGACACATCCCTCAACTTTTTATTTGTACTTCGATATGCTTCTTATTCAAATTAAATTATCAATTTTATATGAATTTTCAAATCTGACTGATTTCAGGAGCCTCCTCCAGCAGCGCTGGACTTCCTCAGCAAGATCCGCGAAATCATCAGCTCGGCGAAGACCAAAATGCGGACGAAGACCTTCCAGCCGAGCTTGAACGATATTCCTGAAGATGACTACACGTACAGCAGTCAGTCCAGACCCCACAGCCGCTGCACGTCCACTCCTCGTGCCAAGTCTAGAGTCTCCTTTAATATCGGTTTCTCATCAAAAGATGATATTGAAGATCTGACTTCCAATTCTCGAGAGTACACTAACGTGGTCAGCGCGGATCCTCGTGTAAGTCAAATGGACGAAACGTTCACACCAGACTCCCTAGACGAGGGTTCCGACGGCGGAAGTCGAGCATCTACGCTCCGACGGATCGCTAAGAGGGTTAACGAACGCGGTACAAGCTTTGTATCGGAAATTATTAAGAATCTTGATCGTAAAAATAAAGATAATCCTTCGGAAATGTCTCAAAGCTCATCTAAATTGAAAAGTTCGCAGAAAAATGCTCAATTAGTTAGAGTTCACACATGTCATTCCAGTTCTAGTAAGTCAGCTAATGAGTTGAGGAGCCAAGCGCGAACAATTGTCAATTCCGATGAGCGACAACCTGCTTTGATAAAACCCTCTCTTCTGCGCAGCATCATGAATGACGGGAAGCAGAAAAGCGAAGAAGCATCCAGTTCATTTGACAATTTCTGTCAGGAAATGATTGCAACTTTCAATCGCATCAAGAAGTACGGCGAAGCGAAGACCCCCATTTCAACACTCGGCAAATCCAAATCTCGTTCGCCACCAACCAATGATGCAGAACTCAATGAGAGCACCAGTTCTGGGAATAGTAAAGTTGAACAATGGTTAGAAGGCTTAGAGAATGAAATTCCTTACGAATTACAATCTCCTGAGGACGCTGAGCGACAAGCGAAATCGGCATCTTCCGAGGATGCGGACTCGTTGTCATCAGAAAAGCATTACGATCTCACAAAAAGCGCGGGGAGCCCTGAAGGTAGCAGACCTGTCCCTGAAGCTGAGGTTCCAATAGAAAGTGAAATTATTCTTTCTCCTAGCGTATTGCAAAGTTTTGGAACAATGGAAGATCCAAGCCCGCCCTCTGAAAATTCTTACGAAATAATTGACCGCCCATTAGCTTCAAAGGAAGGAGTCAGCGACTGTGCCAACTGTTGTGTGGGCGGTCCAGACAATCAAAATGAAGCAGAAAATAGTAACACAGATGGGAATACAGTAGGTCAGCAGAAAGCGACTGTTCACGATAAAAGTTCAGGAACAATAAGAAATCTAGTCTCTCCCAATCCGTCTGAGACAGAGGACGACCTCAACACTTCTTACGATAATAAGACGTTAGATAGAAAACTCAAGCGGAGAAATACCCGATCTCGATCTGTGTTAATTGGAAAATATTCAGACTATTGTGCTACCGACTCAGAAGATTTCTATGATGCCACGAGTGGGATTTCAGTCCAGTCTATCGTCACTCCAGACTCGTCAAAGTATGTTGACAAGGATGGTCTTTTTAACTCTGTTGAAGGAAGAGTAGACCTCAATGATCACGACTCTGGTCTCGACAATACGGAGCCTGGTACAACTCGTGATAGTAAGGCGAGCTGTGAACGACCACCGTTGCCTCCCAAGCTAAGCTGCAGTCCTGAGCGACACTCGGTGTCACCCCCCGGAAGGCCCCCCAAATCAAAACGCAACTCACCGTCTTCGTCAGAAGACAAGCCCCCCTTGCCAGCGAAAGAAGTCAGGATGACAGAAAAAGTGGTTCCTCCTTCATTGCCTGCCAAGACTAAAGTTAGTAGCAAGCCTCCTCCAACCGACGAAGTCATCCCGGAATTATCAGACGAAGCTGCTGCTTCAATTCTATTGGGGCTACAAGCTCACCCATCTGCACTGGCTCTTGTGTCCTCATCTAGGGAAGAAAAATCAAATTTGATCATGACGAACCGAGTAGCCCTAGATTTTCATTCGGATTCGCTTGCAGCACATCAGTCATTGAAATCTGGGCCCGGATTTGGTTTATCAACTTCTAAAGCTTGCCCAACAAAATCTAACTTCCCTGTTGTTGAGAGATTGCCTTCCCATCCAGCGTCAGAAGAAAGAATCAGAGGACAGTTTATTTTGGCTTCCGAGGGCAAGTCGCCAATCAGTAGAAGAAATAGTTTATCCAGGAGTGGCCCTGGCTCTACACCTCGGTGTAGTTCGTCTGACACCGACATCAGTGGGAAAAAATTGAAGTTATGCCAGTGTGCAAAAACTGAACTTGAAAAGCATTTTATTGAGAAAGGTAAACATGACGCAGATACCATTAAGAAAACATGGAGAAGAGTTGTCAAAAAATCTGATGGTTCACAAGCGAAGTCAGCTCCCTGGAAAGCGAGGCTAGCTAACATAGAAGAAAACCAAACAGCTGATAACAAATGCTCGAATTGCACCAAACAGAAACAGGATGACTCAGGCTACCAGAGTAGCGATTCTAGTGAAACAACAAAGTCCTCAACTTCCGTCGACGATGAAAGCAGTTGCTCAATTGAATTGGATTGCTCGGAGTCCGTTGATACTGCACTCACCAGCATTAAAAGAAGATCTGGATTTGGGCCCCAAATTTTCCCAAAATCGCATTCCCTTCAACACCTCCAAGAAGTTCCTGTCCATGACGTTTACCGCAGCTTTGAAGGGTCGCCCAGCAGCAGCCCTGGCTCCCTCTCGGGCTCTTCCGGCGCACCAAGTGAGCGTCTAGGCGATGTACACGTGCCAAGATAAGCTTTATGTGCGGTCTATTTTGTTTTAATTGAATAAAATGTAGTAGGAAAGATATTGTTTTAATATAATTATAGTAAAAGAGATCGATTGTATACGAAGTTTTAATGTATTCCAGGTTTATTGACACTCGGTTTTCGAGTTGCAATTGGCGGATTTTACTTTGAAGTTTTCGAGCAATGTGAAGGACTAATTACATGCTTAGAAATACGTTAGTATTCTGATGACGTATGGGTGAACAATGATAAATTAACGTAAGTTAACTGCTACTATCTAACAAAACACGGCACACGAGGCGTGAGGTCATAAACAATTTTTTTGTGAACTGATTACTAGGCTCAAACCATCATTTTTTTGATGCTGTGAGAAAGAAAGAATGAAAAAGAAAAATCGTTTATTCCGAAGTTGGTCACATGCAAAGTATATACCTTTCGGTTTTTAAATTAGTAAAATTACAGCCTTAAAATTAAAACATGAAAGTCTCGATAGAACTTCTTATTGGGATTTGCACAACTACAATCTAAATATCACGTGTGGAAGTCACATTAAAACTTCGGATCGCGATTCTAAATTTGCTCCTAAGCACGAAAAATGAAGCGTGATATCTCTCAATATAGTAATTATAGAGCGTGTTTTTTTTAATGGCCACCTAACGTTTATTTTACTCTCATAAGTCGGTATATCTCTCAGAAAATACTTTTCAGTAATCATCCGTAGCATTTGGATTATGTCGGGCTTTAATAAGCAGTGATGGAGGTATTCTAAAAGACAATATGCACTTTCGTTTCCGCTTGACATCCAAGTTATTTGTGCAATTCTAATTTTGAGTAACGAGCGATCAGACCACTAGTAACTTTAAGGGCTTTTCCCTTAAACCCAAGGAAATTATTACAAACCTAAGGAAATTCCTGTGTAGTATCGAAAATTATCTAAGA